>CABHPR010149723.1:0-27576 GCA_902168415.1 Peromyscus melanophrys
ATAACAAAACTGTCAGGGGAAGCCAGCTTTGATTAAAGGGAACAACACAAAGAAAGAACAAATGTTCCTGTTTAATTCCATGCTGCTGTTATGGGGATGCAGCATTTAAAAGAAAACATCCTTTAGTGCAACTGAATATTCCTTAAAAAGATAAATATAAATTAGATTGTGACACAGAGAAAACAGAGCTAGCAGAAGACTTGTGAATATTATACTAACTAACCACACGGAAAAATGTTATCTGTGGAGCAACGTGAAGACAGACCTACACAACCATAACCAGTTCGGAGCATAGTCTCAACAGCTGCCTATCACACCAAGTGTAAATCTGTGAACCAATGAAATAGCTGAGATTATTTACAGGAGAATGGGTGAGGGTTGGACCCCAACAACTTCATAGAAATTTTCTAACATCTTGGCAGAAACAGGAGTTGCAGAAGAATGTTATTTTTGTTCCATTGTGAACTTAATCTACTGTGAAATTTATTACACTTACATAACCAAAATATGAGGATAATGATATACCAAAGACTGGAAGAAGACAACAGGAAGAATCCATTATCAGAATAAAATGCTGGTGTGTTTCCAGGATGAAGTTTTCAGTGTTGTACTATATCCATTCCTACTAACCAAATATATTCTTTATGATGGACTCACCTAATACCTTAAAATGCTCGATATTCATGCAGTTGATTATTATTATATAACAATAAAACTTATTATCTTATACCTTATCCTTTAAATATATTTTAAGAATTAGAAAAATAATAACAAGAAAGGGAAATGTAAGATTTGAAATACATAAATTAGAATTACAAATAGTTAGTGCATATGTATAGAATTCATTTCATTAATATTTGTGTTTTTATGAGTTTCAATTCTCTGCATCTTTTATAATATACATAGACTTCTTTTTAACCAGTTTACTTTTATCTTAAAATGAATTCAGTTTTATTATGTATCTTTTAAAATGAGAATTAGCATGGGCTGTAAGATGGTACTCCCACAGAGGCCAGAGAGACAACAAGGGGACATTCCTCACAGCTCCTGCTTCCTTTAATAGAGTGGAGGCTGACCTTCCCAGACTGCCATTATTCCTTGCTCCTGGTACTTTATGTGTCTGAGGACAGTGAGGAACAAGAGAAGAATCTGTTCTACCCAAAGATCATTGCTGTTTACTGAGTCACCATGGTAGCTTGGGATATTGGCAATGGCAGGGTACCTTTCACCTTGAAAGGTTGTTTCCAGAAGTGATTGAGGAGTCCCAGGATCTTATACTTTGATTCTGTAATGACAAAGTCAGTAGTGGCCTGCTGATTTAATAAGTTCTGCTGAATTGTACTTTATATCTTAAGAAACATTCATGATGAGGGCATCAGAGATCAACTACATTCTGGACCAGAAGATACATCCTGACCTGTGAACTCTACAGATCTAATGCGTTTTGTGACTTCCATTCTGGAGGAAAAGAGTCTTCTTGAAACGCACATCAGCTTTTTTAAGCCTCTGCCTCCAATGAGACTCTCATTCTTAGCACTGTCCATTCCTCCCTCCAATCCCACCTTGCAGGTCTGACTCCAGACAAGGGGAACACTTGCAGAGACTCTCTCTAGAATGAATAGCTCATGCTGTGTCACCTCGAGTTCAAGACCTACAGACCAGAATGAAGATAACAAAAAAATTCTGGTTAGTCTGTTACATTTGCAATGAAAACGTAAGTGTGATCTGATAGTGGGAAGGCATGGTTGTGAGAATTTCCATTTGACCGAAAACAAGAAGCCCTGATTTATCTACTGTGTGCTATCAGGTGATTGTAGTCAAATTTCTAAACGGTCTTAATAAATAAAAATCATGGAGCCAAATATAGAGGTGAATGCCTTAGAGATCAGGGAAATAGGGAAAGCCACCAGCCAACCTTACCTCACAAAAGCTGCAACTCCCAAAAAGCACGACTTCCTGTCTATTTGTTTGGATTTCCTGCCTGCCTCTAAGTTGCCTTGCCATAGGCCAAACTGCTTTATTTATTAACCAATCAGAGCAACATATATTCACAGCATACAGAAAGACATTCCCGCATCAGTTGACTGAGGTTCACACAGCACAGGATGAAGCGAGTTCAGAATCCCAGATAACAGGCTGAAAGGGAACATAAAGCATTCAAATATCTCAACAAATTATTGAGAACACTAGCTACCGACTGAATAACAGTCAATTCAAAGCAAGGCATCATCAACATGAAAACAGGGATATACATTCAGAGGTCATGATCAGCTACAATGGTAGAGTGATGCACTGACACCTTTTGCAAATGTCTGATCTTAGTGCAGTTTTTCTTTCCTCTGGGCTGACTCCCTTTCCTTCATTATGAGTTCAGTTCGTTATGAAAACATGTTGTGTATACTTAAAAAAACAACATTAGGGTCTGAGTTTAAATAAGATTTTTCTCCATGCACAGTTATCCTACTTTGCTTTCTGCTCTTGTGATACCACGCCATGGCCAAAAATAACTATGGGAAAAAAGAGTGTATGTGGCTTAAACTTCCCATTTACAGTCCATTCAGAGAAGACGGGTCAGGGGGTCAAGGCAGAAGCATGGATGCAGAAACTGAAGCACAGTTCATGAAGGAAAACTTTTAACTGGCTTTCTTCCCATGGCTTGTTTTACTCATTTATTTTAATTGTTTGTTTGCCTTTTTTGTTTTTTTTGTTGTTGTTGTTGTTGCTTTCCTCATCCCAGCACCCCCTGTCCATGATGATACTACTCACAGTAGGCTCTACTCTCTCACATCAATCATTAAGCAAGAAAACACCCCTATGAATGTGTCCACACACCAAATCTGATGAAGGCAATTCCTAAAGTGACATTTCTTCTTCTCAACTGACCCTAGTTTGTGAATCAAATACACAGAAACTCATCCATAACACAGAAAAATGAAAAAAAAATCCTAATGATAGTCTGCTGTACTTGTAGTTCAGGGCCTTATCAAGTCATCATCCAAGAAGCTTCCTCTGGAAGCAGATGGGAACAGGTGCAGAGACCAGTGTCAAACATTATACACAGAAAGAGTCTAAATGAGAAGACTCTAACAAATCTTTCACCTCAGATCTCAGGGAATCCTGCAGAAGAAGAGACAGAAAGATTATAAGAGTCAAAGTTGACGAAGGACACCAGAAGAACAAGGTCATCTGAATTAACTAAGCAAGGCACATATGAGCACAGCGACTCAAGCATAAAGCAAAGGGACTGCATGAGTCTGCACCATGTCCTCTGTACATATATTATAGCTATTAGCTAATTATTTTCATGGGAATTCTGACTATGAGAATGAATGAGTCTCTGACTCTTGTGCCTGCTCTTGGGATTCTCTTCCTCCTGTTGGGTTGCTGTGTCGAACTTCCAGATGATTGTTTTTGCTTCATCTTTTTATATTTTATTATGTCAGGTTTGGTTGTTATCTTTAGAAGCCTATTCTTTTCTAAGGAGAGACAGAAAGAGAATATTTATTGAAAGTAGAGGAGATGAGGATGAATTGGGAGGAGTAGAGGGAGAGGAAACTGTAATCTGAATATATTGCATGAGAAAAGAATGTATTTTCAATAAGAAAAAAGAAAAAGAAAAAAGAAATCAAACTAAATGATCTATGCAGAGCAGACCAATAAGCAGCATTCCTCGATAGTCTCTGATACAGTTCCTATCTCCAGGTTCCTGCCTTGACTGAGTTCCTGTAAGCTATAAACTGAAATAAACTGTCCCCCAAACCAAACAAACAAACAAAAAATAAGAAAGAAAAGAATACATAAGCTTGTAATTTTACATTAGTGACCAAATTCAGAAGATCTTTTTTTTTTAAGATTCCCTAATGCAATTAGACAAGAAAATATCAGAAATTTATATCATTATGTAGGAAAAACATGCAACAGAAACACCTTTTAAGTGAAACTGCATACATCCACTCGGTGCATATAACAAGCAGTGAAATGTTACCTGAGTTCTCACCCCTGCTGGAAGAAGAACTCATCACTGCCAAACTATTTATTTGAGAACGTAAAAAAAAAAACATTGATATGAAGGGAAGATGACCATCAAAATGCTTTACAGCTTTTCTAGTGCAAGCAATTACATGAACACATTGTGCACAGTGTGATTAACTGATGTAGGGAACACTGAAGGAAGGAGGGGTCCTGAATGACAGGTCTTAACGAGGGTTGAAATACTTCCTGAATTTCTTCTGGGATGTCAACAGAGTAAGACACACAGTTCATGCATAAAATAAAATAGGCAGACACAAGTTCAAAATTAGTGTAAGTTCTTCAGTGCTCCTCTAGTAAAAGCACATGAAATCTGTTAAATAGTATAAAATGTAAATAGTATTCCAAAGCCCATATTCTGAGTAAACAAAAACATTTTAAGAGTCAGAAAGATAGAGAGTACACCAATAACAATAATATAAGAAATGGTCAAATGGATGAATGGTATCTACTAGTGGAAGTGTCTAGATGTTTGTTACATATCTGGAGACAAGATACGTAACAAATGAAATTTAATGTAATTTAATGAAATACGATATGACAATGTAAAACCTTTCCATTTGAAGAGAAGTGAGGGAAGCATTAAAACATTCCTGCCAATTTAATGTACTATGTGCAAGCCTCTAGTCTAGCTTAACGTTCTCTTGTATGATTACTAAAGATATAAAGTCTGGCCTTTTCTGGTTAGTGTATCAAATGTTTGTTGAATGAATGCCAGTCCTCTTTGCTTGGCTTTATTATATGAATTAATTTCACTTTGTGTGATGGATTTATTATCTTCTCTTCCCTTCTGTTTTCAATGATGACTTTACTCATTTTACAGAACTCCTCAGCCCACTCTTGGTAACTTCCAGTGTGTCAGACTGATCTGTGTAATGACAGACATGTCATCTGCCACATATCCTTATAGCCCGGCCAGGTATATTCTGTTAACACATTATGGCCTATCTGTGGCTATAGGCCCAAGTTTTGGTTTTAGGGGAAAATGCATATGACACAAAGTCTGTGTGAGTTTATGTTATACTAATTAAAACTCAACACCCTCAAGAAATAACTTCAACTTTTAAGCATATAGAAAACTGTTTATGACAAGTGTCTGTGTTCTCTGAGAGAAATAACATTTCCTAAATCTCCCCAGACATTCTTTTTCTATTCTAATCCAAAATAGTTGTCTTTTCCTTATAATTAACATTTTATTACATAAGTGCTACAGTAAAATAAGAAAACATTTCAGTGGTGTTAATACATAGCACACAACTGGTAAAATGTTTCACACCACATGCAGACCAAATTTAAAACAACTATAGCTACAGTTGGGATTTAAATAGGAGAAAATATACTCCTACATGTTGCTAAATTGTCCCTCACTAAAATTTCTATCCACTGTTTTTATTATACTTACAGAAATTGCATCATCATAAAATAACTTTGAATGAAAGATACTTTTCAACTGATACACAGTTCACAACATATGTGCATCAAATTATATTAATGTGAAAATCACATACCAGTAAAAGTCCTCTGTGTTAGGAAAAATGGACAATTTGAGGCTGGAGAAATAGTTGAGTAATCAACGGTGTGTGTTGCTCTTGCAGAGAAATGGAGCTTGATTCCCACCATTCATATTGGTCACTTCAAAATTGCTTGAAAGTTTACCTACAAAAGACATAAAGCATTCCCTTGGCCTCTGGGGGAATACACATACACATACATGGCATACATACACACAAACATACATAAATATTATAAATATTAATAAATACTGTTTATTACATTCATGCTATAAAATTTCACATTTGAAAAAATGTTTTCTTCCCCTCTGTTACTGTTGTTTCATTTTTCTTGCTTTATAGAAAAGAAGCAATGATTACAAAATATAGAAGAAAACTGATTAGACACTACAGGCATATTTCACAGTTTAATAATGATAGCCAGTGAAAGTGCTAAAATCATTTAAAATATCCAGTAAAACTTTGGAGTACATATTATAAAGTAACTTTGATTATAAATGACTCACATAGATAAACCACAATTTGCAGGAGTATTCATTTGCATTAGATAATGGGGGTGGGGATCATTACCAATATTTATTTAAAAACTTGTTATGTAAATAAATTTGAAGTTATCAAGTTCTGACACACTCTGCATTTGCCGCTATCTTTGAATAACCCTCAGATATTTTATCTAAATGTACCAAACTTTACATTTAATGTATTAGGCAATTGTTCTGCACTTAAGGACTCTCCCTGTAAAAGAATGAATTTTTCTCCTTCTGGCTTAGATGTAAACATTTAAAGGCCTTCTTCATCCTCCCTGTTTTTGTTTTCCAAATCCATATTTAATAAATTATTATTTCATGTAAATAAATTGAAAACAGATTTTGCAGGTTAACACTGGTCACACATTTTAAAAGAAATGCATACAATTTAAAGAAAAATAACAAAGTAGAAATGACATATGGCACAGGCTACTACTGTGTATCACATGGGAGAGACTTGTTCTACAAGGTTGAGTCAAAATTTCGGGATGGAGGTCTGAGTATGAACCATCCAAACATGTTCATTCATGCATATATTTAAAACAAACAAGCATTCATTTTTAACGTCTTCAATACAGTATTAACATGAATCAGATTACTAGCTTTTTTATGTTTTCCCCCACGGAAAATTTAAAGATTAGATGGGATGATATTTATATATAATACAGCTCTTTAAATTTCTAGTGAAAGGATTGCACATTTGACATGGATGGCTGCCTGGTATGTCTGTAGTTTGGTTTGATGAAAACCATGTCTTATTCTTTTTTTCTCATTTATAAGCCCACTAACCAATCATGGTATGTGGTGGTATTGTATTCCCCAATATATTGTGCACCCTAATAAACTTATCTGGGGTCAGAGAACAGAATAGCCACTAGATACAGAGGCTAGAAAATGGTGGCACTCACGCCTTTAATCCTAGCATTCCAGAGGCAGAAATTCATCTGGATCTCTGTGAGTTCAAGGCCACACTGGAAACAGCCAGGCTTGGTGACTCATGCCTTTAATCCCAGGAAGTGAGCATTTAATCCCAGGGAGTGACAGCAGAAAGCAAAAAGGTATATAAGCCGTGAAGACCAGAAACTAGAAGCTTTTTAGCCTGGTTAAGCTTCAGGCTTTCCAGAAGCAGTTCAGCTGAGATCCATTTGGATAAGGAAGGACTCAGAGGCCTCCAGTCTGAGGAAACAGGATCAGCTGAGGAATTGGCAAGGTGAGGTGGTTGTGGCTTGTTCTGCTTCTCTGATCTTCCAGCGTTCACCCCAATACCTGGCTCCAGGTTTGTTTTTATTAATAAGACCATCTAAGATTCATGGTACCATGGTATACTTTATTAGAATTTCCACTTGGCAAGAAGTAGACATTAGGAGGTAGAGTTCACACACAGACAAAATTTACTGATTGAACAATCACAAACATTAGTATTAAGTAACATTATACATACGTAGCAACTTAGCAGATAGTATTTAGGTATTTAGGTGTATATATATATATATAGGCATACACATATATGCATGCAACAACAATTTATGAATAAGAGGCTATGAATTTGAAAAAAAGTAGGGGGTGTATAAGGAAGAGCTTGGGGAGAGGAAAGGAAAGTGGGTAATGATGTAATTATATTATAATCTTCAAAAATAAAAGAAATAGTTAAAATTTGAACACAAGCTCTCTGGAGATTCTGTATCTAAAAATAATAATTTCTAATTATTCTGACCTGCTTGAAGTGATAGGAAGTTTTTATGGTGCAAGAAAACTTCCTTTCAAAAGAAACTTATACTCATCAGAAAGTACAGGAATTTAAATACTAAGATGTGGCAGATTCGGGGAATTATAAAATAATGAAATTTTAGCCTCTGAGACTATGGAAAATTATTGAGTTTATTGTCTGTTACTGGATTACATCAATTAATACTATTGAAGTGAAAATAATACATCCTCTTATTTCAATTCCCCGGTAGTTTTTATTTCAATCATTACTTTATTTTGATTTTTCTGTTTACAATTTCTCTAGTCATTCCAAACTAGATTTTGAGACATTTTCTTGAGTCCCTCCATAAGAACTTTTCCTCGGATCTTTTCTATGACATGTACACTAATGATATTTAGTTTTTCAAATTATGAAGTCCATTCTCTATACACAAAACCAACAGGGGTATTTAATAAGTTTAAAATTGCATATGCTAACATCATTTTAGTTATTAATATCTCCAGTAATAAGTTGGCTTCCTGACATCTAATTTTTGTTGATTACTGGATTTTGAAGTATTTTTTTAAACCAGGTATAAGGCTTAGCATGCACATTTAATTTTACTGTGATTAAAGGTAAATGATTACTTTTTTATTTCTAGCTGTATTTCAAAAGGCATATATAAATGTTATGTAACTAGCCAATTTGCTGTCTCTGTTAAACATAGTATCAATGCCCAAATAGTGGTACTGTAGAAAAGAAGAAACTGCATAAAAATGATAAATCTGTAAATGTTGAATAAGAAAAGTTTATAAATAAAAATAAGTGTCCCTTTTCACCTTAGCATAGAGAGAGTGTGTGTTGTGTAATATTTGTTTAAATATGCAAAGATGTGTTGCATTTCTTTAATTATGTAAAGATGTGTTGCTATTTTACCTTGCCTGCCTAAGGCACCGGAACGGTGTAATAAAAAGCTGAATAGAAAATAGCAAGGGAGGAGGTATAGGCAGGACTTTGGGCAGGGAGAGTAAGAAGGAAGATGAATTTAGGCTCAGAGAGAAAGAAAAAGAGATGCCAGGGAGACATCAGGGACCAGCCACCCAGACAAAAAGGAAACAGGCAAGTAGGACATACAGAATGAACGAAATGTACAAAGCCCCAGTACCAAATGTGAATGAAATGAAACAGGTTAAATTAAGTTAAAAGGGGTAGTGGTACAAGCCTAAACTAAGACTGAGGTATTTGTAATTAACAATAAGTCTCTGTGTGTTTATTTGGGAGCTAGTTGGCAGCCCAAATAAAATTCCAACTATGAGAGAGTGAGAGAGCGAGAGCAAGAGGGAGAGAGTTGGGGAAACAATCCCATCTACCATGGTGGTATGTAGTTAAGTACTTTGTATTAAAAGTTTCTGTCTGGGAATGACTAGGGAGCCTTATGAGACTCAGGAAGCTCAGAGGCTTACAAAATTCACAAGTAACTTCCTGAAAAAGCAAAAGCCATGAAAATATTTAGAGAAGAGAACATGCTGTGGAAGCATTACCCATGCTTTTGGTTGATAGGGCTGTGTTTTTGTTTCTGTTACCTATTCTCCTGTATGTAACCACTCACATATGGTCCTGTAAGTAATCTCAATAAACTCACTAGGTCTAAGTTACACTTAGTGTAATTAGTTTGTTGGTTGGACATCCATTCCCTCTCTCAGGTATATAGACATTTGTTCATATCACCCTTCATAACATCACACAACAAACAGTTATAAAAATAACAAATCCTTAAGAATAATTTAAATCTTACAAGTAAAAGACTTACAGAGAAGCTACAAAATATTAGTGAAAGGAAAGAACAGATGGGTAGAGTAAACTCAATATGTCTTTGTCCAGACTACACATCCTCTACAGAGATTAGATGGACGAATCCATATACTATGTGATTACTCTTCCATCAAACTGTAGACATTGAAAATAACTCCAGTGTCAACAAAATAATTATCCGTAATTGTTTTCCATAAGGACACCTTCTTGTTCTCTGTTAATATAACGATGGTATGGAAATGTAAAGCTAACATACAGGACCTCAAGCTTAGAAACAACACATTTCATTATGGGCATGTTATCATCATAAAATTCTAAAGTTTTGAACAAGGTATTCCAAATTATTTTTTCAATTATAATGGCTTTACAAACTCTGGTTGGCATTTATGTTTTCACCATAGCCTGTCTTTTGGTTGCTAACTGAAAGTCTGCACATTCTGGACATATTCTCTATTGCTTCTGCTTAGTTCTTTACTGTTCATTGAAATACATGTTAAGGGAACTCAAATGAAGCATTTGTGTGCTAACTGCTCAACCACATTCCTAGGATAAAACAACATTCTTGTTTCTATTCCAGTGTGAATGTATTCAAGGACAGTTCTATTACATTGATTGTCCAATGCTTGTATTCTGCTAAGAGTACACTGCTTGACACATGAAAATTCTTCAATGCTTCAAAAAATGAGGAAGAGCTTGAAAAAAAAACTTTACCTGTGCAACTTCATATTGCCTAATTTAACATTAGTAAAAGTCACTTGGTAAAAGAGATATTTAATGTTCAATACCCCTTCATTGCTCACGCATGTTTCATGTAGAGGTAAGAAACAACTCCAGGAAATTTCTTTTTCTTTCCATCTACCTCACTGAGGAAGAGTCCTTCTGTTTGTTTCTGCTGCTGTGGTGTATACTCCAGGCTAGGTTTCTGGTAAGTTTCAAGCAAATTCTTGCATCTCTGCCCCCTTCTCTTCATATTAGTGCTGAGACTGCAGATGAGAACCAGCATATATCAATTTGTAATGTCTGTTTCTAGAAATTAACCTCAAGTCACTGAGAATACAAAGCAAGAGCTCTGCCTGACTGACTCATCTAGCCAGCTCCAACTATCTCTAAATATTCTATCTTGGAAATTCTAAAAATAGCACAACTGTGGGAACCCAGCGGGGAGACCAGCTCCCACATTTTATGAGAGGGTACAGTTGAGGAATGAGGGATAAGAGATATTAGATAGAAGGATAGAGGGGAGAGAAACAGATACAAACACAGGATAGCCTCAGGAGGGCCTGGATCACTATCCACTGGACCCTTCTGTTTCATCTAAAGGGCTTTTTATAGGAATGCCAAGGTGTGGAGCAAAGACCTCCACCTACCACTGGAAAGTGTAGACCCTTTCCAATTACCTGGTAACCACACACATGGTCAAGCAATCCTCTGATGTAGCCCTGTTGGTTAAAGCAATCTCAGATCTCACCAGCAAACCTTTTCAGGCCTCCATAACTCCCCCTTCTTGATATAATAAAGGGCCCCCCTGGTCCCTCAGATAGATTGTGCCAGTATTAGTTTTTTTTTTCTTGATTAATTTTACATTCATACATTCAGGAAGCTGTCAAGAAGAAAGTTGCCCATCTTTGGCAAGCAGCCTCTGGCAGGAGGAGCTACAGTGCTCTGACCCAGGGCCCTACTAAGAGCTGGCAAACATACACAGAATCTCTAAAGCTGCCAAACTTCCCAGTAAAGGAGTAGAGGATAATAAAGATGGAATATCCTTTATGGAGTGGGTCTAAGAGGTCTGTAACAGCCTTAGTTGTGCCAAGCCCTTTTCTAAATCAAAACTCTCTCCTAATAGATGTTCAATAAAATTTTCAAGAGACTATTTTGATTTCCAGGAGAAAATAGTTTTTTTTTTTCAAAACACTTCAAAGTATCCACTCAAGTAAACAAAAATCCATACTAATTATAAGGACACGTTTAGCTGTTTCGCAGTAGAACTTCTGTAAAAATTAACTAGATTGTGGAGGCATATTCTTTTCTAAGCAGAAACAAATGAGCAATGAAAACTTTTATGAAGAAGACATAAAAGCTCCCCTAATTATAAAACCTTCACTTAAGGTTTCCAGGGGCCACTGAAACCATAAAGCTATATTTTTGAGCTACATAAAAAGTGTTCAAATACATCTGAAGGTAAAAGAGTAATAAAAACAATTGTAGTATGAACATCACTATACACTTTTTATAAACCTACATTCAATATTTACACTTTTTACAAACTTACACTCAACATTACGCTTTTTACATTCAATATTTACAATTTTTATATTCAATATTTACAATATTTACACTTTTTACATTCAATATTTACACTTTTACATGCTTAATTCTAAAGGAAGCTCTATAGAACTATTTTATAAACTATCACACATCTAGAAAAGATCTCTTAACATCACTGTACATATTTTTTTATTTTTTTTAACTGTACATATTTTTAAAAAACATATTCAAAAGGAAACTCTATAGAACTATTTTAGAAACATATATAGAAGAATCTCTTAACAGAACTAACTTACATTCAAAAGCAAACTCTATAGGACTACTTTACAAACTTTAGCAAACATCTAGAAGAAATTTCTTAGTAAAAATATTATATTTTCTTTCAACAAGATAGAGAGTATGCAAATCATGAGTTACCATAGCAAAAATTATATGTAAACTCAACACTGCTTTATTTTTGAAAGTTCAGAGTTTGTGGTCAGCTTTGATATCATTCTGAACTTTTTTTCTGACAGTTTGAGGTAAGAGTCTAATTCATCAGTGGCTCTAAGCTTGATTGAGGATAAAATTCTCTCTTCTTAACTTTTTAAATGTTGCTTTTAAACTGTCATGAGCTCTTTCAATGATGCCTTGTCTTTGATAGATTTTTATTTATACAGTGATTCTGATAAAGTTATTTGTTCACAGAAACTGCTACTGTCCAAAAGAATCAAGAACATAGATGTGTTGTTTTATTTATCACGAAACACACCTTTCATTAGCTCATACTGAGGAAGAACATTTTCATGATTTAGTATTTTCACTTCATTAACTAGATTCTAAAGCCCTGATGACAATTTTACCAGTAGCTTTGATACACTCTGATCATGGGTCATGTAGCTCAGACTGTAGTTGTGGCTTTTCAACCTTCAGTACTTGGCACATTTTTCTTATTCTCACAAGCATCCGTGTATTCACTAAGCAAGCATTCTAATTTAGCATTTAGTTTTCTTGTAGGGAATTTTCAAGTGAAGTGACTCTTTTTTATAAAATGGCTAGATTTTTTTTGGAGTTTGGTCCCCATCTACAGAACAGTCACTCCTTTCTAAATACATGTTTCCTTGTTCTCCATTATATTTGCAAAGGAATTACTCACTGCAGGATGTTGTTCAAAGGGAAAAAGTTCTCTGATTATCCTCTGTAGTTGGAAGTTTTCCTGTGTCTTGCCTGGTCCCACAGCTGCTCAGACCCAAATAAACACACAGAGGCATATACTATTTTTTAACTATGGCCATGGCAGGATTCTTGTTTGCTAGCTCTTATATCTGAAATTAACCAATTTCTGTAAATCTGTGCCTTGCCACATGGCTTCTGGCTTACCAGTACTTTACATTTTGCTTCTTCTGGTGGCGGCTAGCAGCATCTGCTTCACTCTCCTTTCTCCTCCCACTGTCTCTTGGATTTTCACACCTGTTTCCATCCTGTCCTGCCATAGGCCAATGCAGCTTTATTTGTCAACCAATCAGAGCAACACATATACACAGCATATAGAAAGACATCCCACAGCACTTCCCCTTTCCATTCTAATCAAAAAGAAAGGTTTCAACTTTAACATAGTAAAATTACATATAATAGAATAGTTATCAGACAAGAATTATAGTTACATATCTAATCTATTTGTATTTTGTAAAATTAAAGAAAATATTTTATCATTTATCCTATATTTGTGAGTCTAAAGTTTCATATCTTATTTATCTTTTATCATAACCAAGGAAAATTAAAATTAAAACTATTTAGTCTTCAACCACATCAAAGACCTTAGAATGATATAATATTACTGAAGTAAACAGCAAGAGCATTGTAAGCAAATTCCAAAAATCTAGAATGACAGAGACAGCTGGCTACCTGGACAGTTACCCAAAGTTCCTCTGTGATGTTGGGGCATCCTTCTTGAGCCTATAGGCCTAGAGTCTCTCAATTGCTTCTCTCTGTATTATAGAATGTCCAGCAGTTTCTTCTGCAAAACAAAAACCTGGAGGACCATCTCATCTTGCAAAGTTCAGTGGTCACCTTTTTATGGGTCCTGCATATCCAGTCAATACAGAAGTTTGTCAAGCAGTCCAACCACAACAGTTTCTTGTCCAAATGACTAACTTTTGCCATGAAGAAGATAAACTCCATATGGAATGTCTGGTGCCCATCAGTGTCCTTGAAGTCATTGGTGCTGCCAGGGGCAGACATGTCATGTTGTCCAGAAAAGTCTAAGTTTTAAAACATTTTAAATGCCATATTCTGTAGGTCTTTGAAGTATTTGAAAATTATTTACCTAATTTAATTATATATATATATATATATATATATATATATCCCTAGAAAACTTAATGTGACTATAATTTTGTCTCTCATAGAAGACTAGTTATTAATGTGTATTTCTTAATTATCCATTACAATTTCAAATGAGCTGCACAAACATAATACCTTAAACAAGTGTAGAAATACACATTTAGTATAACAAAATTAACTTTAAATTTATATCAATAAACTAAAATCTACAGTAATTTTAAAAACATTGCTCTTTAAATGTAGATTCAATAATCTACTCTTTCATCCTATCATACCTATATCATATCCCTCTTTTTTCAGAAAGATATTGATTATGACCAATAACAATTTATAACCAATCTCTAACAAAGATAAATATCTATAATCCATTTTGGGGGAATGTAAGCATAGCGTTCTAAGCTATTTCCTCATGATTGAGGGTGCTGAATTCTTATGATGATCCTGAGAAATTTAAGAAGTATAGTCAAATTTAACTGAAATAGTCTGTGGTGCTTTATTCTCTGAGCCAGTTGTCTTGAAGCTGTTCTGGACGTTGAATCATCTGGAGATCTCTCAGGGGGTCTTCCTTGATCAAATCATATTAGTCTGGAAGTAATCCACAGGTTCTCATCTCTGGAAACAAAAGCAGAACCTCTTTTCCAAAACAACATATCCTTAGATATAAATTTTGAAATCAAGATACTTTTAAAATATAACTTAACTCGGCAGATTTTAAAATCAAATGTTTCTCTGCAGTTAAAAATTCCCAAATACAACATCTTCCAGATTCTGTGTAAGATATTCATCTTTATGTGGCTTATTATATTACTTTTACTGTCACTTTAGAGATTTTAATTTTTAAACTATTTCTTTATATAACTGTCTATATTCATTTTCTTCTCTCTTCCAAGCCTAATTACATTTTTATATATACTGTAATCCATTTAAAGTCTTATTTCATCTGAATCCCTCTTATTGTGAATCTATTGCTTTAAACTCTACTGTTTAGTACTAAAGCGGCAGCCTTGGCTGTTGACTCTGCCCATCTTATCTTTCCAACATGGCAGTGGTAATTCACTGCCATCTCTGGGAGCCATGCTCTCTGATGACTCTGGGAGGCAGTGGACCCATTTCTCCATCTAGCAGCGTATAGCCCAGAAACATTTTATTTTGTTTGTTTGTATTGGAAAAAGCTATCTCCACCATGCACCATGCTTCGTGGCTTGCAGACACCACTGCATACAGTGGCAGGAATCAACCATGCTGCACTCAAACCCATATGATGTGAACCAGTCATACTATAACTCAAGTCTGCATGCCATGGTGTCTCTGTACCTTGACATCTCTGTATCTCAACCAGCATGAGACATGAAGTAGAAGCTGTTTTCAGCTCCATTATTCTGTATTTAGAAGCACTTTTTAAACTCTTTTAGGCCTTATGGAAATTTGAGAGCCTCATGTTGGTACACCAAATATAGTTGGAAGTTTCCTATGTCCTGCCCATTCCCGTAGCCACTTAAATGAACACACAGAGGCTTATACTATTTTTAAACTATGGCCATGGCAGGTTTCTTGTTCGCTAGCTCTTATATCTGAAATTAACCCATTTCTAGAAATCTGTGCCTTGCCACATGGCTTGTCGCTTACAGGTACTTTACATCTTGCTTCTCCTGGCAGCATCTGCCTCACTCTCCTTTCTCCTCCCACTGTCTCTCTGGGATTTTCCCACCTGGCTCCATCCTGTCCTGCCATAGGCCAATGCAGCTTTATTTATCAACCAATCTGAGCAACATATATTCAGAGCATACAGAAAGATCCCACAGCAATCCTCATTTGTCAAAGGTTTCAAAATTACTTGAGAAGCATTATTAGCATTTTAATTGCCTTCTGACAGGTATCACCTGTTTCTTGTTCTTCCATAGCAAATAATCCCACCTGACAGGCAGGCTGTTTGTTTCTCATTCCCTGGCGACAAACTAACAAAGCTTATTGAAAAAAAAAGCCATTTGGGATTTTTTGGGGGTGTGGGGGGTTATACTGGCAGTAACTTCTCTTGGGCATTTTGCTGCTAA
This sequence comes from Peromyscus melanophrys, assembly GCA_902168415.1. Classification (NCBI taxonomy): domain Eukaryota; kingdom Metazoa; phylum Chordata; class Mammalia; order Rodentia; family Cricetidae; genus Peromyscus; species Peromyscus melanophrys. The sequence goes on from CABHPR010149723.1 coordinate 16,205, forward strand.
GTTACCGGGAACATTTGAAAGTTGTTGTTGTTGTTGGTTTTTTTTTTTTTGTTTTTTTTTTTTTGTCCCAGTTTATCTGCCTTTCTCCGGGCCTGCTTACCCATGCTATCTTGTTTTTGTGCACTACATTTCCCAAGCTGGCTTTCAGGTGTGCCACACTCACATTTCCATTTACACAGTGTGTGGGTTTGTGTTCACACTGAAAATCAAGATCAAGTGGGCTTTTTTGCCATGAGAGGTTTCTGTTCTCTCTGAACTAGCATTGACAGGTGTACTTCCTTCACCTGACATTTTTTCCTGGAGTCTGCTAACTGCTTTCTATTCTGGGAACTTAGACCCTGCCTCCCTCATTGCAGGGAGGATTCCAATGCTTCCATTGCTGCTTTCATGCCTGCAGCCCCGCCCCTGGTCCCACACCATCTCTGCTGCAGCTCCACCCTGGGGAAGCTGTCCCTGCTTAGCTTTCTGCCTGCACTTTCTTGGTAATAGGCTCTGGCCACAGGGTATTGTGGCTGCTGTTTTTCTAATACTGGCTTGAAAGAAAGGAGTAGCAGAGAGGTTTAGCCATATTCCAAGAAGTTTTTTTTTTTTTTCTAGGACAATTACAAAGTGATTTTCTCATTCCGATAGATTTTCCAGGTGAGTTTAATTTTGCCCTTGTAGAAAGAAAAAAATCTGAGAAGAAAAGACATGAAAGGTTTTAGTTTTTTAGAGAAAGATTACTAAGTTTTTCCAAAGACTGATTCTGATAGTCTGATGTTTTCATACAGTGGCAATGCCAGCAGAGTGAAGACGTGTATTTCACCCACAACTGTCTTAGCGAAAATTCTTTCACTGTTGCTCAGGGCTTAGATCTAAGGTGTCCACAGGCCAAAAGCTTCTAGAGAAATCTTTCTCTACCTGTTTCCTTTTATACTTTTTTTTCATGACTCCGATTCTTCCCAGTTTGTATTTATAGTCCCAGAGCTGGAAAATTAAGGACACAGCTCCTCTGTCTTATTGCTTATCTTATTCAGCCTTACCTTAAGTGTCTTCTCACCCAGTATTTCTAATTCTGCTCTTATTCTAAGTTTCTTCATACACTGTATTCCAATATTCTACCTTACCTTTTTTCCTTAATTTTTATAGATAGAAATTAAGAGAGAGAAAAAAGAAAGAAACCTAGATAGTGAGAGATACTAATTGCAGCCTCACATTTAAATTCAGCATTTAGCTGCCTTACTTTCAGTCCTGAGAATAGAATATCATCACCTTTATTTTTAATTCATTATCGGGCATACCCCCTTACACCCATGACACCCCCTAACACTCCTTTTGCCAAGACCCTGTCCCTGATCCTAGTGCCACTTGTGGGAGCCCAGCTGGGAGACTGGCTCCCACATTTTATGACAGGGTACTCTTGATGAGTGAGGGATAAGTGATATTAGATAGAAGATTAGAGAGGAGAGAAACAGATACAAACACAGGATAGCCTCAGGAGGGCCTGGATCATTATCCACTAGGCTCTTTTGTCTCCTCTAAAGGGTTTTTTATAGGAATGCCAAGGGGTGGAGCAAAGACCTACACTTAGCACAGCCAAGCGCAGACCGTTTCCAATCACCTGGTAACCACACAGTGGTCAAACAATCCTCTGATGTAGCCCTGTTGGGTAAAGCAAGCTCAGATCTCACCAGGAGACCTTTTTGGACCTCCACACATTACCAGTGCAGGATTAGAACTCAGTTAGAGAAGACAACAAAGGAAAATACCACGCCCTTGAGACATTTAGAAGCTCCATAATGCACTCAGAGTCAAAAATGCAAGAAAATAACAAAATGAGGAACACATAAATGTTCATGTATGGCTGGGCAGTGGTGGCATATACCTTTAATCCCAGAACTCTGGAGGCAGAGACAGGCAGATCTCTGTGAGTTGGAGGGAAGCCTGGTCTACAGAGCAAGTTCTAGGACAGGCTCCAAAGCTTCCCAGAGAAACCCTGTCTTGAAAACAAACAAAATAATAATAATAACAACAACAATAATAAAAGTTTATGTATGTTTAATATCAAGGTACCATGGACATTTTCTTCTACAAATATGATCTCCTTCATGATACCTTATATGATTTTTTTGTAGGCAAGTTTTGGTTCACAACATAAGGGGGAGGAAATGAATTTGTATTCTTGCCATCTTGACCAATTCTATCTTTATTTCTTGAATAATCATTTTGTTTCAATTGCTGTGTCTTGGCCTTCATGGTAGCTTTTCCCTGTACATTCCCCCAAATAAAATAAATCAGTTCTTCTGACTGTGGATGTCATTATGAGTAGTCACACGACTGGCATACACAATATACAATGTACAGACTTGACACAGGGTAGAGTTATCTGAGAAGAATCTGAAGGAACTGTTGACATCAAATTACCTGGATTCATGTCTGTGATGAATTGGCTTGATTATTATAAGATGTAGAAAGACTAAGATCAGGCAACAATCCCTGGGCAGGTGGTCCTGAGCTGGATGAAAGAGCTAATTAAGCATGAGCTTGTAATAGAGCTCGCAAACAGGACTCCCCTATGGTCTTGTTTTAGTTCTTTCCATGGCTCACCTCAATGATGTACCTAATGATGGACTGTGACCTAAATTGTAAGCAAAATAAATCTGTTCCTCCACTAATTTGCTTTAGAACAACTGGGTTATAGAAAGCAATGTACTATGCATAGTTGCATACTATAGCTGAGGTAGAAAAGAGGAATAAGAGATTGGCAAACACTTGTAATTAGCACAAATGAAAGTGTATCTCTAAGGAGCTAAGGATATTTAAGGCTGGGGTTATGGCCAAACGCAATGAAATCTAACATCGTGTGTTTGTTGGACTTGAATCTAAAGAGCTTCTTTTATACCAAGCCAATTAGTATACAAGCAATTGAGAGAACAAAACCAGTCCCCTAGGAACATAATCTAAATTAAACAACAATCTTTTATTCAAACCAACAACATTAAGCAGATTAAATATCAGATATGCTGGTCTGGGTCTTTTGTGTTTGAATATACTGTATATGTTAATTTACAAAGGAATCAATGATAGAATCTACATTCAGTTTTAGGAAGCATATGAAAGGTTAGCAAGTTCAACAGCCTTGATTTGTCAATAAACTCATTCAGAGAACACAAGCATTTATCCAAGCATAGGTTGATTGCCTGGCAGAGACAGAGAGTTTGTAGCTGCTTAAAAAAGCTTCACTAAGTGTTTAAATATTTATAAGTTGTACTCTATTACCATTTGGTCTCTTGCCAGAGGGAATTGTTTTTACCTTACATCATTATTGCTCCTCTATTAATGACCTTCGCTCTTGTTGAGAGGATAGGAAGGACTATACTTGGCAGGATCTTTTTCCTCACTGAACATCTGTGGCCTTCAAAATAGGAGAAAGTCAGGGTCAGTGAGAAGGAGGAAAGACTCACTTCATAAATTAAATGCTTTCAGTAAGACACACTGAAGACAGTCCTGAGAAATACAAATGAATCAAAAAAAAATCAGTAAGGGCTGGATAATTTGTTAAACTTGTGTGCAGGAAGATAGATGGTGAGATCTTTAGCAGATGTCCTAGTTGATTTTGAAGTCTTCTTGCTGATATTTTGACAACCAGCTACATGTATGTTTAGTCTAAAATCATTAATGATTTCTTTTTTTTTTTCTTTTTTTGCCTCGAGCTATAGTATCTACCCAGGGAAAGATTTTAGTACGGGACATGGGAGAACTCAAGAAGAGTGGTGCAGCTCTGTGCTGAGAACAGACACATATTTTAGTTCTGTTGTCATTGCATTGACAAAGTCTGTCACGTGTCTGTTCTTAAAGGAACAGGGGGCATGCTATTCTCAGGCACAAAAAGAAGGGCAGGTCAATACTTACTGTCGATCCAGACATGTGCTAACATGACATGTAACAAACAACTAAAACATGCAAAATAATGTTTTTTCCAAAATCCTTAGTTCCATATATATATATATATATATATATACATAACTCTAAATTGAAATGGAATTACAGCCCTATTTTTAACTACATATCTGTTATTAAATTCTTATAATATAGTATATGGAAGAATATATTTAGCACAAAAATCTAGAAAAAATCTAGTCATTTTATAACTTCCACTCTCTAACCCTACTCTAACATAAAGTCTATACATCATACATTGCTTAAATTATTTTTCTAGAATATTTAATACAAACTATACATGAATACAAGTTCAAAGTATATAAATGAATAAAACATATCTCTCATTGTAACCGTACCAGGAAGTAGCTGTAACATTTTAAGCCTCTTTTTTTTGTTCTGAATAAAGGATTTTCTTCTTTTCAAAACTTCCCACTTAGCTTAAGTTCTAATTTCATTGTTAGTTTTCAGAGTAACTTTGGCATGGAGATACAGTTCCAATTGTGAAGTACTTGCTCTACAAGCATCCAGACCAGAATTCCATGTTCCAGTTCCTTGGGAAAGAAAACAAAACATTAGCAGTAAAACAAGCCTGGTGACAAGAACTAGCAATTCCAGCATGAGGGAGGCAGAGACAGGTAGCTCTGGGGCTTACAGGCATCCTAGGCTTGCACATTTGGTGAGCTGTAAGCCAATGATGTCTCAGAGAACAATATATATATAAATATATTGTTTATGTATGTTTACCAAATGGCAAAACTAAGTTATATATTAACTATAATTTATATATAGCTCTTGAGGAAAGACACTTAAATTATTTTCTGGCTCCAAATGCATAAGCATACGCATGGATGTTTGGGGACACACATGTGCACCCCCCATGAGTGTATCTCCACATAACATTCTGTATTATCAAACATTTAAATTGTGTCCATTATGCTTATTGCTACTTGTGCTGCACTTTTCAATGCTTTCCTGGATGTCAGGATACATTCTGTATACAGAAAATTCTTGGAAAATAATAACCCTTTTGGAGCTTACATTTCTGAAAGTCTCCTATGCCAGATTTCTAATTTTATAGGTCTGTGTAGAGAATAAAACAACAAAAGACAGAAAACTTTAGAAGATTAAAATGTCTCTATGGGGCAATGGAAAAGTACTTCATTTTTAATTTGGTGGCCTGAGAATATCTTGGAAAGCATTTAGGCAATGTATTGCTTCGACAAACCTGGGAAATACCAAACCCAGCAGAGAGAGGGACAGTTGTAAAAGTCCTCAGTTTGCTGTCTATGTGATTACTGAAAAAAAAAAAGACACAGATTATTCATTTTGCTGGAGTGAAAAATCTGTGATGGAAAGAGTAGTGGGCAATGAACTCAGTAAACCAATGTGGTGCCAGTATTGTAGTAACAGTTAAAGAACTGGGGCTTTGAGTGAGGTAGTAATGGAAACATTGCATGTTTCTTTTTTTTTTAAACAATTCTTTATTATCCATTTAATTTAATAATTTACTAGAGTTGAAAGCAAATCTGCATACTAATGGGATGGGTGTACTTTATTTGTATTTAAGAATTAAATCTTGGATAAATATTTGACAGTCCAGGACATAGCTTTCTCAACTATTTTTTAACATTTATTGACTCTTTGGTTTTATAATCATTAATACTGAGAGTACTGCTTCACATAAGTATGTTTACCAAACGGCAAAACTAAGTTTATGCTCCTTTCAGAAGTGTTAGTGCATTCTGCCCCAATCTCAATTCAAAATTCATCAATGGATGAAATTATAATATTGAAATCAACATTTTATAAAACATATATTACAACACAATCCAATTTAATCCAATAAAAATTGAGCCAAAGATACACTAATTTGACATTTACAAATTGAAAGATGATGTTAGAAAATTATTAAAAGCCTTTGTTTTCCATAATTATGCTACTTTGTTTCAGTAAGAATAAAACACTTTTGAGGTAGAATCAAAATATCTCGCATTGATTGCATGTTTGATTTTGAGATAAACTTTGATAATTGTACAATCAAGAAACATTTTATATTTTCCAATTTTTCCCCACCTCCAATTTAGCTAACTGATCCAGAGTTTAAGTTCCAGGCCCTAGAGTATCTTAATATTCTCACATATCAGGGCAAGCAGAAGCTGGTGTGTGAGGGAGAATATCCTGTAACTCTGCCCTTACTTCTAATAGTTGCCTGGTATCTTTTGGTATTCCTTGCTCTAATAGATACATCAATCTAGTTCTTTTTTAAATTATTTATTTATGTTTTTATTAAGTAATTTTTTATTCATTTTACATACCAACCACAGATCCCCCTCTCTTCCCTCCTCCAATCCCTCCAGCCTTCCCCCACAACCCACTCCTCATTCCCTCCTCCAACAAGGTAAGACCTCTCATGGGGAGTCAGCAGAGCCTGGTACATTCAGGAGAGGCAGGTCCAAGACCCCCACCCCCCATGCATTAAGGTGCATGGTGTCCCACCATAGGTATTGGGCTCCAAAAGGCCAGCTCAGCATTGCATGATTATTAAACTTAAAGGGGTTGACCAGTTTGAGATGCACTGAATATTTGACTGCTTAGAATATATTATTAGGAAAAAATGAAAATGTGGGAAGCAAGTAAATGCTAATGGAATCACCTATGTGGTAGATAAAAGTGAAGACAAATGAGTCAAGATTGAGGGATCAACATAAGATCAATTCATGTAATGTTTTCAGTTATAAATGTTTGCTACAATATTAGACACGCAATGGACTAAAGAGAAGTAGAAAATAATTCAGGAAATTATGCCTGCATAACTACAGTTATTTACTCCAAGTCTATCTTAATTTTTATATCTTTACATACTTTTGTCTGGGGTATATTTCTATATTATTATTTAGGGCTATATACATGTAGTTTATTCTTTGTTGTAGAAAGGACATAATGCTTTTTGATTTATATACTATTCAGTATAAGAAATCTTGAATTACTTCTTATTTTTGAGAAAATATCTGAGTTCACTCAGTAATCTCTGTAGAATTTTACTTGAGATTTGGAGTGTGGTAGGTACTGTGAGAGTTAGTGTTAATTGTCAACACAGTTGAAAATCACTTGAGACATGGGCCTTTGAATATGCTTGTGAGGGATTGACTTAATTAGATGAATCAATGTAAAAAGATCCATCTTACTGTAGGCAGATGACTCCCTTGGTTTGGTTTCTGGCCTATGAAAAATGGAGAAAGCGAGTTGAGCACTAGCATTCACCTCTCTTTATTATTGCTGTAGACATGTGACTAGCCAATTCAAGCTCCTGCCATTTTCACTTCATAACCTACACCCTTGAACTGTGAACTAAAATAAAACCCTCTCTCCCTTAAGTTGCATTTTTAAAGAAAGCTGTATCACAGTAATGGAAAAATGAAGTAAGAATAAAATCAGTTCTAAGAAGTACTATTTTTGTGGTAAACCTGACTGTAGCTCTCAGCGTTTAGAAGCTCATTTGCAGAAACAGTATGAGAACATTTGCACTAGGAAACCTGTTGGGCTAGAATATTTGCTGAATATTTTAGTAAGAGCTTAATGGGCTGTTCTGGTGGAGAGTGGGAAGTTGAGCATGTGAATAAAGATGTGTACAATCAACACCCATCTCAGTAGGTTCCACAGGGAAACAAGGAACTGGTGGTCTTGTGGCCATTGATTTGATATTTTGACTAAGAAACCACTGGCCTTCTTCCCTTTTTCTGGAGACTCAAGTGAAATTGAACTTAAAGGTAAGGGCAGGTTTATTTGGGAGAGGAAATTGCAAGACAAGACAACATTCAGACTATTGATGAGAAAGCAACTAAAACTGTAAACAATATTAGCACCATGGAAGAGAAACCATACAGGTTGAACTGGTACAATAGGAATTATCATCCTGGGAAGAAAATCTTATACATAAGGTGCCCAATTTGTGGGACTGCAAGCTTATTTAAAAGGGAAAGTTAGCTGAATTGGCAAGTTTCCCTATTCCTCAAAAAGCAGGGCATTTTAATAGGGTCAGCACACATAAGTTGATGTAGATAACTGTGGTCCAAAATAACCAATTTCCATCCTGAGCTGACAGGAGAACATGGCAGTATTGTCCATATAGTACTGATTTGGCAAACAAGAAAATATGACATTAATAAGGAGTCTTATTTCATAAATCAAGAAAGCAGCTAAGGTCAGATGATGTATATAAGGATTAGAAGCTCTGCAAGGAGGCCCTGAAGGGTTATTGTATGAAGCTATAAGTATAAGGCTTAAGTTCTAATGGAGACTGCAGGATGTTGGGGAAGCCAGGATCATGGGAAGTCACCTGATGAAACCACAGGTTTGGAATGGAGAGAATTGATTTATGATTCAGAAAACAGAACAGCAGGAATGGGGCTATTTAGGGCTTTTGGGACCCAGTTGATTGCACTGGAAGTCCCTCATGGTGGACATTGTGACTAAGAATTTGTTCTTTTCTGTGTTATGTTTTGGATTTGCTTTGGATCCTATTGTTTGTTGCTATGACCTGCTTCACTTCTTCTGTTGTTTTAAGTGAGCATGGTTATTCTGTATCATAGCTTGGAAGCCTATAAGTTGATTTTTAATTTTATAGGAGCCCCTAGTTAAGAGATTTTGAAATTTTAAAGGAGTAAATCTCTTTATAATTATGGAAACTTTTGATGTTGGATTAATGCATTTTACATTATAAAATGTCATGATCCTATAGAAATGGGGGTGGATTATTAAGGTGAAAAAATGATGTGTTTACAAATCAAGTTGAAAAGTGCTGACTTCTATGACAGTCAGTATTAATTGCTCTATTGACATGATCTAGAATCACATGAGATATGTTGCCCTGTGCATGGTTATGAAGAATAATCTTGATTGCATTAAATGACTCAGGAAGACCCATTTTATCTATTCAGGAGAACTATTTTATGGGTAATGATCCTACGCTTTATAAAATGGAGAAATCAAGCTGAAAACCACTATTCATCATTCCCTCTTCCTGGTTATAGATTTGGTATTACCAGCTGCTATTAGCACCTGCTGTCTTAAGTTCTCCTTTATGAAGGACTATACCCTGGCATGTTGAGCCAAAATAAATCCATTCTCCCTTAAGTTGCTTTTTAAGAGTTTTTTATCACAACAGTAAGAAAAGAAACTTAAACTAATGTTAATACTAGCATTTTAAATAAAAATGTTATTTTTCTTTTATCTTTTCTTTATCCAAATTTGTTGCTCCATTTATATTTCTTGCCCCACTGCATTGCCTTATATTTCCCAAATATGAGTGGGGATGTCACAATCTAATAACTCAATAGAGGAAATTGTATGTAAGCATAATGAGATAATAAGATATAATACTACATATCTGGAAAGGTGACATAAGCATAAATAGCACTTTTTCATGAAGAGGATGAGGGTTCAAGTCACAGCACCCAATGTAGTGGCTTACACATGTTTTTAAATCAAGTTCCAGGGTTCTAATGCCATATGATGTCACCCTTGGACACCAGACATGCATTGTAGCAAAACACACAGACATGCAGAATAAAATAAATAAATCTAAAAACATTTTAACAATATTAATTAAAAAACCTATATTCTTATAAATCATTCTCTATTTGCTTAGAGTATGCAATGGGGTATATAGTACATACATCAAATAATGTTTCTAATTTATGGCAGTGCTTGAGATTGAACCCACTCAAATGCATGTCCCACAAAACTACTGTAACACAAATCTATATACATCTTTCAAGGAATAATCTGGGATTGTAGTAGGACAGGCCCATAGGGTTGAGGAAATTAGCTCAAACCAGTTGCCACGGTATGAACACAATGTACTTCCTTATGAGCCAACCTGGAGTCTGCCTGAGGGCCTAGCAACAGGCGCTGTCAGAGTTCCTAGTCACTGTCAGAGTTCCTGATTGTGCCCTGCCAATGAAGAATGATCACACAATGCCACCAGATTGGGACACAGCTTGGGTGCTGGAGGATATATAAGGCCTTCCCCATTATTGAATAAATAAATCTGCTGTTTGCCTTCAACTGACTCCCCAGATTCATTGACATCATGCCTTCTTATCCCCTCCCCAGAGGGAGCCATTAGGATCCAAACAACATGTGATGAAACTTAAAACTACTTAAAGTAAAGGAAAACAGAAGTTGATACATGAGAAGTTCCCAAAAATACTATGATGTTGGTCTATATATCTCAAACATTTTATGATCAACATTCATTTTAACATATGACCAAAATATTATCTCCATTTCAAAAATGAAGAATATGAATGCAGGCTGATAGTCTGAGTGAGATTATATAGGAGAGCATACACCTTAGCATAAAGTCTAGTTCTCTGTGCTTCAGAAAATAATTTACATATGTGACCAGAATAAGGCCAATCATTTATGTCAGGGAATGGTAGCACACACCTTTAATTCTAGCATTCAGGAGGCAGAGATCATCCAGATCTCTGTGAGTTCAAGGCCACACTGGGAACAAAGCCAGGCATGGTGGCACATGCCTTTAATCCCAGCACTAACCATGGAGGTGTAGAGGTTTGTACAGACAGACAGGAAGTGATAGAGCTGGGCAGAAAGAGGAAGTGATGTAGCTAGGTGGAGAGAGGAAGTAAGAGGGCAGGGACAGAAAGGCATATAGGCGTGGGTATACAGAATGTAGGTCTCCTTGGATGCTGAGGAGTTGGTAAGGTGAGACTGGCTGTGACTTGTCCTATTCCTCTGATCTCTTGGTTTTCACCCTAATTCATGGCTCTGGATTTTTTATTAATGAGACTGTTTAGCAATTCATCTTACATCTGGCATACAATGGTATGTGAACTTCAAATTTAAATGTTTTAAGAGCCTGGTAAAGAATTAATATTCGATATAATAAGAATGAAGTGGTCTGTTGAATATGTTCAGCACAGTCACATGACAGGACAGCTTGGGGAGTGTAAAATTGAAAGATGATATATTAGGATGCTCTAAAGAGACACTTTGGGTAGTTGAGAGAATGTTTAATTAATGCACTTGAAATCCTTTTTAATTAGTGTGCTTGAAATCTTGTGAAACCGAACATGATTAAAAGCAGTGACAATATCGAGAATTCAAAGAGAAATAAATATGTGAACAATAGTAAAAGTGAGGACTGCAACAAAGATGTTGGCAAAAAAAAGCACAGATGATAGTTGGAAAATGTGTGGTACAGGTGCACCCTCCACAGAGAAAAAGTGAGGACTTGCTTCAGTTCATGCTTATTATTTAGAAACATTGTACCAGGGATGCAGGGATGTGTTCTTATCATCTGTACTTCAGACTTGCATGACCTCACACTTAAGAAAGTTGTCAAGCATTATCAAATAATACAAGAGCTAGAATTTCAAAATTATATCTCTGTGGTTTCAAAGTGGTTTCTCATGTTTAAAAAAAAA
>CABHPR010149726.1:0-18796 GCA_902168415.1 Peromyscus melanophrys
GCTAGAGAACTGGCCCTGGGATCACAAGAGTGAGAGAACTAGACCTGCTCCTCACTAGCTGCAGCACACAAGAGAGGTGGCCCTGCACCCTGCCTGGGCAGCACATTAGACTGAGCCTGTTGTCAGGAGTGTAGGTAGGCCATCTCTGAGGGCTTGAGAGCAGGAGAGCTGACCCTAGCCCCTTTCCTCATATGCTGCCTACAGCAACTGGGAGAAAAGGCCCTGTACCCCACCTGGGAAAAACAGTAGAGCTGCCTCTGGTGGTGTGACTGTGAGGGACCTGGATCTGAGGGCCCCAGAGCAGGAGAACTGTGGGGCCCCCACTCCTTGCAGCAGGCTACATTGGATGAGCTAACCAAGGCAGTGCTGAAGAGCTCACCTGGGTAGTGGTGTTGAGGGAAAGCTGGTGGGCTGAGGAACCCAACTGTCACCCAGGCCCATGAACAGGGCTACGAGTTGGCCCACCCCAACATCTGCCTCATCTATGAACTGTTGGAGCACATGAAGGGGAGGAACCTACAAATCCAAAACAGCAGAATCTCCATGACACAGGACAACAATAGGACATCGAAGAGGAGTCCCAGTGAGAACCCATTATTGGTGGTATAGCAGAAAGCAGGGGTCTCAAACCAGACTAATGATTCAGGGAAGTGAACACAGGCAAGTAAAGATGAATGAACTAAAGGACAAGCTGTTTGACTCAACTTGCCACGCTACAGCCTCCATGACAAGATTCTTCTCTCTCTCTCTCCTTTTTTATTGGGAGAGGGGTGTTATTGTTGTAGTTTTGTTTTCTATTGTTGTTGTTCTGTTAGATTTTGTTTGGTTTTGGTTTTTCCTTTACATTTGGTTTTGATTTGGGGAGAGGTTGCAAAGGCAGAGAGCATATGGGAGGGGACAGGAGAATAAGTGTGATTGGAATGCATGATGTGAAATCCACAAAAAATCAACAAAAGTTAAAAAAATTTCACATATCTATTTGACAATATTTTTTTTAAAAAGGATACTAATCAACTGTTCCTTTTTATTGTAATCCTAATTTCATTTCATTTTACCAAATGTAAACTCCAAAGCATTTACTCTTTGGAGTCTTCTTGTCTATTGAGTAATGCACATTGTAAATCATTATTTTCATTAAAATATACTTTGATCTTGAAAATATTTATTACAGGAACATGAGTGTGAGAAAAAAAAACATTTTAAGTGCTAATATGTTTGTTTAATCCCTATGAGAAAGTACAATGTTCTATTCACTCAAATATTGCTTATTGAGTGTAAAATAGGAACTTTATTTGAAGGAAAATTGTTTTACAAACTACACAAGTTGCTGTACTAAGATGCTTACAAAGTGAATTTTTTCATGATAAATATTGAAACTCTCCCTTTCTGAATGCATCTATGAGTTTCTACTTTGATGTCATGGATGGTCTTCTTGGCTTGGCTATGATATGCTGTCATAGTTATATTTATATTTCAGATAGGTTGTACAGTATTAAAAGCTTTTCAGGCTGGGCGGTGGTGGAGCATGCCTTTAATTCCAGCACTCAGGAGGCAGAGCCAGGTCGATCTCTGTGAGTTCGAGGCCAGCCTGGTCTACAGAGCAAGATCTAGGACAGGCACCAAAACTACACAGAGAAACCCTGTCTCAAAACAAACAAACAAACAAACAAACAAACAAAAAAACCCAAAAAACAAAAAACTCACAAAATCATTTTCCATTAGATACATAAAAGAAAAACTGTATCTGAAGTAAGAAAGCATTTTAATTCTCATTTGAAAAATTCAATTAAGAAACTTAATTATGCTTGGTGGATATGCCTCTAATCCCAACATTTGGGAGGCTGAGGCAAGAGATCTCATTGAATTGAAGGCTAGCCTAGGCTACATTAGAATAGCTTATCTGAAGAAGCAACAACAAAAAAAATCTGAGTCTCAGGAAAAAAACAACCTAGAAGATTATAAATGAAACACATCTTGGCAAGAGGGGTGGAAACTATGTCCTCTATGGCTGTTTCAGAATTTATTTCTGTTTAAATTTTCTACTTGAGAGAGGAAAGACACACATTTTCAAAGATTATGAATGGTAAATTTTAAGTGAATCATCCAATATCAAGTAGTCAGCCTTGAAAACATACATATAAATGGCATTTTACAGGCTGAGAAGATTGTATTTTTTTATTTAAGAATATATCTATGTCAGCACACTGAAGGGCAGTATGTTCCTTAGTAACATTATACATATTGAGCAAGTTGTATTTGAGAATATATATGTATGTGCATATACAGAAATGCATGTAACAACAATTAATGAAAAAGATCAGGAATTTGGAAGAGAGCAAGTACACGTATATGGAAGGGTTGGAGGGAAGAAAGAGGAAAATAATGTAAGTATATCATAATCTCAAAAAAATAACGAAGTAAAAATAAAATATTATGCTTTAAATATGTAAAACTACTACATCAAATATAAATCCAAAACACATATTTAATCAATTATTCAAAGCCCCAATAAAATAATTGTTAAAGAGTTTTCAAATTTTTAAATATCAAAATGAAGAGAACAAGAAGAGACAGGCTCTAAAGGCTCATCAGACAGCTTCTTGACCTCTTGACTTAACGGTGTATCTTATTACTGGCAAGCATGACACAAATCAGGCATGCTGGGTCTTCTAATAAACATGAAAAGACCTTCAGAGCTTTCAAAGGAAGACATTTAAAGGAAAGCCAGAAATATTGCTGAAAGGTCAAGACTTGTAAGCAAATGAATCTCGAATATAATCTGCATTGGATAGTATTCTGAACAAGGTGCCACAGGGGTCTGTTGCTTTGAGAGCAAAATAAAGGGGAAAAACATAGTTCTTACACATGATATCTTTGAGAGACAGGTTTAGTGTGCTCTTTAAAAGTTACAAGGCTGAACAACATGGGAACAATAATTAAAATGAATAATTTTGAAAGAAAAAGAAGAATTTGAAGCTATGATGCCCTAGTGCTTACTCGAATCTTACTTTGGAGCAAGAAAGCAATCAGTTATAAAATACAGTAAAGAGTCAAACATTTAGTGTAAGTATATAATGGACATACTCTACATCTTGACAATATTTCTTGGACTTTACTGTACCTAAGCCCTCCAAATAACTGATGTCTACCTCTCTATGTCCCAGAACCTTCTCCATAAAGCCTTTCTATACACTGAGGAACCAGACAGAAGTGACCATAAGGAGCCCAACCGCTCATATATTCTTGATGGGCTTCCTATCTTAAATGTTTGATTTATTTCTGATCCCTAAATTGGTTACTACTTTAATTAATGGCTCCTAGAAGAGTGGGTGAAATGGCTTAGTCAGCAATATTCTTGCCTTGCAAGCATGAGGAACTGAGCTCAATTTCCAGAACCCATGTGGGAAATCAACCACAGCAGAGGAAATATGGATTCTTGGTACTTGCTCACCAGCCAGCCTTGCTTATTTGTGAATTTCAGGACAATGAGAGACTCCATCTCAGAAACAACATTGATGGCTTCCATCTCATGGAGTAGGACTTAAATCAATCACGTGTGTTGAGTGCTTACTCCCACAACCATTGTGGCACTACAGCATCAGCTTAGCTTACAGGCAGGTCACCACTGTAGATGGAAGGTTTTGTAACTGGGTTGGTGTTTGCCTTTCTCCTTAGGTGGAATGTGAGTACTCTCCAATACCATGAACACTAATCCACAGGACTAAAGGAAGGATCCAGGTGGACACGAGCTCTACTTCTTCATGTTCAATAAGTTGCATAGTTGTGCTCAGCAACAGGGTCTTACAGTCAGTTTGATATAATCCATATATGACACCGCTTGGTGCCAAAGAACCTGAGACTGGACAGGACAGGGATATAGGGATAAACCAAAGAAATATAGCAATAAAATGACTCCTAATCACATTCTGCTACACTCATACATCAGTGCCTTCCTCAGCCATCATCAGAGAAACTTCTTCCTATAGCACATGGAAACAAATATGGAGATCTTCAGTCAGACAATATGCAGAGAATGAGAGATCTTGGAAAATTCAGCTCCCTATCAAATATTTCCTGTAGGGACTCAGGAAACTGCAGAAAATGAGGAGAGAAGAGACAGAGGGGATAAACAACCCAAAGGACGCAAAGCTTTCTAAACACAAGAGGAACGATGCACATATGAACTCTCAGAGACTGTGGCAGTATACATAGAGCCTACATGATTCTGTAGTAGATGGGGTCCTAGAGCTGAGAAGAGAAGTACACACAGTCCCCCATTACTTACCCCAAACCTATCTCCAACTGATAACTACTTGCTTATGAAAAAATCATTTTCTCCAGCAGAATCTTACTGGGGAAACAAACTACTCTTAAGAGTCAGCCTTATGCCCAGCAGTAGATGGCCAAAATAAAATCAACTCAGTGGCATCTTTGTGTGTTCTTTATCTCATGATGAGTGAGAACATTTAAAAAACTCTTACAAGTCCTTTGCACATATATTATGACTTCCAATTTTGTGTTTTTATGGGATTTCCATGTGTGCAAACGTGTGTCTCTGCATCTATATGCGTTTCTTGTGTTTTTCTTTGTCTCTTTTTCTTTAGTTTGTTTTGTCTTATTTAGATATATTTAGTTTTTCTTTATATTTTCTTATTTTATTTTCTTGTTATCATCCTTTAAATGATTGTTTTCTATGAAGAGACATAAAGGGTAGATAAGAAGAAGAAAGGAATTGGGAGAAATGGGAAAGGGAAAATTGTAATCAGAATATAGTTCATAAAATAATAGCTAATTTCAATAAAATAAAATAAGAATCAAAGGTTATAGCAGTGAGGAATGTCACCCAAGTTTGTCCTCTGGCCTCCACATGGACCTATACACTTGCATATTCACACTTACACACAAACATAAACACACACGAAGTCTCCAACTATAAATTAGTTCTTCTTTCATGTAGTCTTTATTTCTAGGATCCTTGAAAATAAACTACTATTGGCATTTCATTGCTTGTCTTTGAATGGGCCCCTGAGGAAACCAACTCAAGAGTTGTCAGTGGATATGAAATCAACCCCACATGTCACCAAAATGGCTTGTACACTAAAAATAAGAAAGTAAACATTGGATTCTATTGTAAGCCCATAGGTATTTTGATAATCAATGTTTGTGTTTTAATAAATGTAAAGGTATTTATTGATAAGTCATACATATAGAAAAAATAGATATAATGTGATAGATGGGTAGAGATGATGAGTAGCTAGGTAGACAATAGATGAACATAAATATACATGATTGATAGGTAAATTCAAGGATAGATACACAGATGTAGCTAACAGATGGATAGCGGAAAGTTCTTTTGTTATATTTTTTTAAATTTAATCCAATCAATAGTTAATAGCTACTGGTGGAATGAAGCCAACTTTTAATCATTATGAAATTTCTTCCAAACACCAATGCCAGCTAAGTGTACTAGATGAGCCATAATTCATTTACAATGTTTGAATTACTTATACATGTGGGGACCATGCCAGTGTGAAATATAACATGCATAAATTCTACTTGAGAAATGTCTTTGGGTTCCCAATCCACTAAATCCTCCTTAGACCATCCCCTCAAACTCTTTCTTTTTTGCTCACCCTATGTTCTCAGCACAAGCTCCTGACTACATTGATTCAAATTCTCTCCCACACAGTGTCAAGAAAATAGAAACCACAGAATCTCCCTCCATTCTCGTTATACTTCCAAATTTCTAGCTTGTTGAGATATGCATAGCTTGCTGAATGAGTCACGTTCATCTAATTCTCTGATTTAGTGTATTTCACTTGTGCTAATATAGCACAAAATATTTTCAAACACAGAACTCTATGATTATATATTTCTCTCTGTAAGTCTTTAGCCAAGCTTGTTTTATAGATGAACAACTTAACCTAATAAATTTCTGTACTTCTCAACAATAGATTTGCTTCTAATCAATATAAAATTATATTTGTTTTGTGTCTTAGGCTGTAACTGATTTGCTAAGAAGCCAGCCAAGCCTTGTGCCCGCCCCTCCCTTATATCCAATACAGTATTTCCACTGGGACTTTGTGAATGTTTTAGAACTATAGGTTAAACTGAGGGACTGTGAGTTAGACAGATACCCTTATAGGCAAACAGATAGGGAGAGAGGCCGTTCATGACTAGGCAGTAAAGATGGTGAACTTGCGAGATAACTGGCTTCTTCCACATCCCCCTGGCCTAAGGCAAAGCTGACAGCTTAAAACAAAAACCTTGTGAGTTTTTCTTACAATAGGATCTCAACTCTTCCCACAAACCTGCCTATGGACGGGCCATAGGAATAATTCAACCAATACAAGACAGTTTTAGGGTGGATCAGACATATTTACCCAACAGTTATCCGCTAACCCTAAATTAGGGAACAAAGATCCTTCAAACACTTAAAAAAAAAAAAAAGAAATAAAAAGAAAAGAAAAGAAGCAAACCTAGCCCTAAGAGAGACTGGGTTTTTCTGGCACCAGGGTCCCAGCTCTGCTCTGCAGAGGGACTTTCTCCACATTTGGTTGCTGTGGGTGAGTGCATCTTCTCACCTCTGATAAAAAGCCTTTCTTCACCAGTTGGTTCTCTCTGCTATGTTCCAGAATTCCGTGCTGTTACCTGTTGTGGCAGAGATTTCTCCTGCTTTTTATTTTTTTATTTTTTAAACAGGGAGAGAAAATGAACCCCATCAAGATCCCAAGACAGAAATAAAACTATCTATGTGTAAAAAAATTTCCTTTAGTTTTCAACAAAATTGGAGATTTTTTTTTTTTTTTTTTTGTTTTTTGTTTTTAGGGTTCTTTTTTTTTTTTTTTGCCTTTTGCGGTAACTCATTTGGTATTCCAGGCTGGCCTCAAACTCACAGAGATCCGCCTGGCTCTGCCTCCCAAGTGCTGGGATTAAAGGCGTGTGCCACCACCACCCGGCTGGAGATGGTTTTATTTGTCTATAGTTCATCCTGTTACAAATATATAGAAAATATCCATCATCTGATGTCTAAGTAATAAAGACTGTTTTTATTGAGTGAATGTTACACAAATGGTGAGTTTTTCACAAAGGATTGTCTTCCCAGGAAAGGAATGTTTTTAGCTTTTCAATAAACTCATTGTTAGAGTTACAGAGTAATGACCTGGGTCCCTCAGTGGCTTAATTTGAGATTAAAAAATACATTCTTAATATATTCATAGATTCTTTTGATAAATTCCAAAAAGATGAATGTTTTCTTTGTGTGCTAAAATCAGAAATGCAAGAAATGTAGAAATATAATAAATACAATATAATAATGACATTAGGAGTCTATTGCTAAGTTCTGCATTTTTATTGCAGTTTTTAAGTTTAAATGTTTTGTTATATTTATTAATACATGGAATATCATCCCATGTATTTTGAACATGTTCACACCACCTCATGTCTCTCCTCACCATCCTCTCTACCCTCTCACTCTTTTCCAGGCAATTTAAGATTATTTATTTATTTATTGCTTACTTCCTCGTTAAGTCTAGTTTGTGTTGCTCAGCTAGTCTTGGGATTGGTACCAGCTCTGAGGTATGGGCAGATTACCAGCAGTCACATCATTAAGAAAAAAAAAGCACACAAAAATACAAAAAACAACCAAATCCTCCTTTTCCATCAGCAATTCCATGTTAGTAGCTCCTCATCTTAGGATGGGATTATGTGCTCATCCCTCCCTCTTTCATGCTGAGAATCTGTCTAACTGGAGTTTGCACAGGGACTTTGCTGTCACAGTTGCTGTGAGCTCATAAGTGTATCTGCCCTGTGGTAAAACATGTGTGTCCTTCAAGTTATCCAAAACCTCCTCATCCCACCCCATCTTCCACAATGATCCCTCAGTCTTGGGGATAGCGTTACAGTATGAAGGTTCATTTTAGGGCTGAGCACTGTGCAATATTTTGTTCTCTGTACATTAACCATTTAGGGGGCTGTGTGTTAATTAGTTCCATCTACTTCAAGAAGTTTCTTTAATGACATGATGTTCAAAACTGTCCAGATAGTCAGGTGAAGCCTGTGGAGCTAGACACACACTGACAATTACCAACAAGTGAACATGAGCTATAAAGATAAAATATAGAAATGTTTGATGCAAAAATATCTAGTTGGAAAATGAGAGGACACTACCATGTTATCTGAAAGATATGGTGATATTTTCTTTTGTACTAAAATGTTATTTGTATGTTAATAAATAAAGTTGCCTGGGGATCAGAGCTATTAGCAAGCCATAGGAAAGCAGGGCGGTGGTGGCGTATGCTTGTAATCCCAGCACTTGGTAGGCAGAGCTAGGTAAGTCTCTGTGTGTTCAGGGATACAGCCAGCATTGGATACACATGCCCTTAATCTCAATACCAACCATAGAAGACCTGGAGGTCTGTATAGACAGGCAGTGATGAGGCAGTCTTTATAAAGACTTTAACACAGGAAGTAGCTCTCCTTTGGAGAGGTAGGACCACCGCAGGAGGAAGGGTAAGGTTTTAGCTCTTAGCTGACCTCTTGGCTTTCTTCTTTGCATTGGTTCTGTGTTTCTTATTTAATAAGATGGTTGGTTACATCTACAGAAAGGTGAGTAGGAATGGGCCTACACAGCATTGTGATATTGTGACAGGGCCTTGTCATCTGGAACATTATCCTCAAGAGTCACATAACTGAGTTACAAAGAGAAATTAACAACAAAAGTCTCATAATGTTTTACATAAGTTTTCAATTTTTTTCTATTTTAAATGTTATTTAAAATAGATTCTTTTCTCATACAATAACTCCCAACTGACCACAGTCTCCCCCTCCTCCACTCCTCCCAGCACCCTCACACACTTACCTTCTTCCCCAGTTCTACTTCCATTTTGTTTCTTCTTCAGAAAAGAGCAGGCCTGCAAGAAAGGACAGCCAAAGGGGGGGAGGGATCCAATACAATAAGACAAGGCAAAAGCCCTCCTATCAAGGTTGGACAAGGTAACCCAATAGGAGGAAAAGAGTCCCAAGAGCAGGTAAAAGAGTCAGAGATATACCCACTCCCACTGTTAGGAATCCCCAAAAATGCAGCAGGCTAATAGCCATACCATATATGCAGAGGCTGTGGAGCAGACCTGTGCATGTTCAGTGATTGTTGCTTCAGTCTCTGAGAGCCCATATCAGTCCTGCTTAGTTGATTCAATGGGCCATCTTCTCCTGGTTTCCTTCATTCCCTCTTTCCTTCCAATCTTCTGCATGGTTTCCCTAGGAAAGGAACTTGATGGAGACCTCCAATTTAGACTCTTTGCATGGTGTCTGGCTATGGGTCTCTGCATCTGCTCCCATCTACTGCTGGAGGAAGCCTCTCTGTGATGATTGGACAAAACAATGATCTATGAGTACAATAAAATATTATTAATAATCATTTGATTAATTAATAATGTTTTTTTTTCCAATCATGCTTGGTTCTACCCTAGGTCTCAAGGACATTCAGTATCTGGTTCCTGGCCATTCAGGAAGTATAGGGTGTGGGCCCACTCTTGCACATTGGGCCTCAAGTTAAACTATACATTGGTTGGCCACATTCACAAGTTATGTGCCTTCAATACCCTAGCACATTTGGAAGGCAAGACAGATTGTAGTTCAAGAGTTTTATGGCTGGGGTGATAAGGTCCAGCTTTCCCTTTTCATAGCCTACAGAGTACCTTCTCATGCCAAAGAAACTGGAATGTGGGGATGAAGGCTCCAAGTAGGCACCAGTCCAACCTCTACATTCAATGTTCTCTGTGGATGTTATCCTCAGCAATGAGACCCTGAAGTCAGTTGGAGAACAACCTTCTATCCTAGCACCAGCCTGGGTTGTTTAGGGATAACCACAAGAACGCCTCTGTCAACAATTCAACATAATGCAACCCAGGCCCACCACTGGAAGACTTGCCTTGATATAAAAGATGCCTAGTTCAGACTCTGTGTCCTCTATTACTAGGAGTCCTCACTAGGGTCACCCTCATTGATTCCAGGAAGTTTCCACTAGGTTTCAGTTTCATGTTGAACTGGAATTCATAGCTTATTCAAGACTAGATGTGGTTCAAGGACTACTGATTGGAAGTGCCTGAGATCTACAGAAAGTGAGAACTTCTGAAGAAAACAGAAATAATGATTTGCACTATAGACACAATGTGGACAAAGGTTCTGAATCAGAGTAAAAATGTCTGTAGATAACATACAACAGAACAGGTCCTGAAGACAAGGCTAATAAGCAAAGAGTTTGTTCATTCTTTTTCCCACTAACAGTTAGCCAGTGTTGAAATGGAAAGCGTTGACATAGAAAAGAGTACATCTGCATTTCATCAGATGACAAGGTATAAGAGCATTGTTGACACCACAAGCCTGTGTGGCACAGATAAGCTAAACTGTTGCACTCTACTATTGATGGGTTACTGACTTTATTCTCATCTGTATGCACATAACACATTGTCTACAACTTGTTAATTTGTGTGTCTGGACAAATATATATATATATAGTTAGCACTATAGTTTGAATCTGATGTGTCCTCCACAGACTCAAGTTTTGTGTGCTTGCTTCCACTCTGGTGTAGCTATTTAGTCTGTAGCACAGTCCTGGTTGTTGGAAGTAGGTCCCCCAGGAAAGGCCCTTGAATGTTACATCTCCCACTAGATATTGCCTACTTTCTCTTCTACATGTTCTGTTTTGACATGAAGAGCTGCCACTTCAAGCACCTGTTCATCTGGACAGATGTGCTCTGCCCTGCCTTCTGGATCCTGTTGGACTGGATTCTCTTTGAAATTCAGAACCAAAACAAACCTTTCCTCCATTCCAATTTCTGTCTGATAGTTACAGAAAAATTAACTAACACATTTGGCCTTTTCCTTCTTACCATAAAAAATCTGAGATAAACAACTTAATAAGGACAAGTTTTGTTTCAGCTCACATTTTGGCAAGTTTCTCCAGGCTCAGATGGTTCTGTTACATTTGAGGCAGTGGCAAGAGAACATACCACAATGGAACAAAAGCAGAAGAAATAAAATTTCCCAAGGTAACCAAAGGCAAAAAGGAAAAAAATAAAAGAATACCAGAAGTATAAATATCACCTTTTCGGCCATGCTCTTAATAGCTTCTCTTCCTTCCACTAGGTTCTATGTCCTAAATGTTCCATCATTTACCAATGGCACCCTAGTCTTGTCAGCAAGACTTTTATGATAGGCTGTTAAGGGCCATTCAACTATAATACAGCACTTATGTGAACTGGGTATTCAGGACCCTCGGTCATTATTTCACCATTTTATCACCAGTATAAAACATACAATATAATACAAACTCAAAAAATCCATCATGTAATCCAATGCAAACAAAGAGTTTGAAGGACATATATACTCTACACTTTTGACTAGTTGTAGGACAGAAAGACAAGTAACAGGAAAAGAAAATGAGAATCAGGTATGAACCACAATAATGTATCTTCATTATTTTGGAGCCAGGAAACATCATCACATTATCTTTAGCTGAGGACTAGAACCCCTATTTGCAAAATAAGAGTTCCCACCCACCAGATAGAAAATATTACACTTCATATGTGATTTATAGATAAAGACCTTTTCCACTGTTTTAGTATATTTATGAACCATATGCGAAGATTCCCCATCTGTCTATAGAGAGTCAACTAAGAGTTGAATAATAAGGTGGTTTATCGTAAGCACAGGCTGATAGATCTCAGGAGTTACAGGCAAGTTTCATTTGAAAATTCCCTGTGTCCTCACAATAGTACCAGAAAGTAAGTGAAGAGATATGTTCTTTCTTTCCAGTTGCTATGTTGAAGACAAGACCTGGCACTATGGACCAGCACTGGAATAAGTCATAAGAGTTAACTGTACCTCAACAAACACTGTTAAGCAGGAAGATAAGAAAAATTTGCTAGCTGCTTCCTTTGGTAAAACATGCTGATTGATATTGAAATAGCCATCAATTTAAAAATTAATTTAAATTATTAATTTAAAAATAAAATACAAAGTTCTTGTATTTTTATGTCCGATTCTCCACACATTTTCAATATTGCTCAAATGAAATTTCTACCTGAAAAGTGAACTTTTGAGTGAAAAATGTGGAAAGAAAAAAAATAAAAATTGTGTGATTAAGTTACAACTAATTAAATTAAAATAAATAAACATTTCATTTTTCACACTAAAATAAAAATATATCTTTAAAAATAAAGATGACCCCAGCTTAGACTACTAATAATAGTAGAGAAGGTGTGTAGCTGGAGATTTCTCCAGTCCTGCTGGGGGCCACAGCCACTCAGACCCAAGTAAACATACAGAGACTTATATTACTTATAAACTGTATGGCAGTGGCACGCTTCTTGCTATCTAGTTCTTATATCTTAAATTAACCTATTTCTATTAATCTATAACTTGCCTCATGTCTTGTGGCTTACTGGTACTTTACATCTTACTTCTCATGGCAGCATCGGCTGGCAATGTCTCCTGACTCAGCCTTCCACTTCACAGAATTCTCCTCTCTCTTGTCCTATACTATACTATACTTCCCGCCTGGCTACTGGCCAATCAGCGTTTTATTTATCAATCAATCATTCACGGCATACAGAGCCATATCCACAGCAAGGGTGCCTGAGCTGGCTTACCCCAGTAATCAGATCAGTGAGTACCCTAACTGTCATCATAGAGCCTTCATCCAGTAACTGATGGAAGCAGATGCGGAGATCCACAGCCAAGCACCAGGCTGAGGCCCAGGAGTCCAGTCAAAGAGAGAGAGAAGAAGGATTCTATAAGCAAGAGGAATCAAGATCATGATAGGGAAACCTGCAAAGACAACCAAACCAAACTAGTGGAAACTCATGAACTTTAGACCAACACCTATGGAGCCTCCATGGGACTAGACTAGGCCCTCTGCATAAGTGAGACAGTTATATAGCTTGATTTGCTTAAGGGGCCTCCTGGCAGTAGGATCAGGATCCATCTCTGGTGCATGAACTGGCTTTTTGGAGTCTACTACCTATGATGGGACACCTTGCACAGGCTTGATGCAGGGGTAGGGGCTTGGACTTGCCTCAACCGAATGTACCAGGCTCTGCTGACTCCTCATGGGAGACTTTGCCTTGTTGGAGGAGGGAATGAGGGGTGGGCTGAGAGGAAGGTAGGAGGGGCAGGAGGAGGGAGGAGAGAGGGATCTGTGATTGGTATGTAAAATTAATAAAAAAACTTCCTTAATAAAAATATTGCTAAGATAGATTGATGTTTCACGTGATCTTGGAGTAAAATATATTCTGCTGATCTTTGAAAAGCAGGGATTTAGTCTATCTGATATTATAGCATTAACTAAATGAAACCTGACTTTTAAGTAAACTACTAGAACCATTGCACATTATCCTTGGTTGCTAACTGGATAGAAAAGGAAGCTTGCCTCCAATACATATGCATGAAACCTGAAAAATTCTTCCAGAGCAAAAAAAAAAATCTATTTTTATTCATGTTTTAATTTAGAAAAATACCTACATTGTTACCTCAATTGTATTTTTAAATAAATAATTCAAAATGAAGTATGTTAATGAATGGTAATGGAAAATTACATGTGACCTACAATTATTTCTATTTTGTTTCTTAAGTTTATTTTTTTTCTCCTGCGCAGCTGGAACAATATTTTCAAAACAATAATCTAAATTTACAACTGTCCTAGAAATTTCTTTTCAGTGAACACCTGTTGCTTAGATCAATTATGTACAGGCCATTGTGCACACAATGATTTTGTTCTTGGTCATATTTACAGCTTTCCCTTTTCATAGCCTCCTCTTTAAGCCCCCCAACACTTGTTTTACACTGTGTTCCAGATTTACTGGGTTCCTTTCTGCCATTGACCTGCAGTTAGCCTTTATCTACCATCAAGTATTTACATATGCTAACCCCTCCACCTGAAATGCTTGTCTAAAATTCTTCAAAAGCCAAGTTCACTCTTATCTTTAAAAAATATATATCTCCAGGGAACTTTGCCCATCCTTGACACATTTGTTATGCAAAGTTAGTCTTATGTTTTTGTTACCATTCGTGTGACATGAACTAGTGTTGTTTTGTTGGCAAAGTTCTCCCAGTTCCAAGGTTAGGGTCTCAAAATGGAAGGGTCTTATTAAAAGGTAAAGCAAAGAGGTATCATGTGTTTCTGTAAGTGCATTTTGCTTGTGCCGCAAACACTGTCACTCAACACCCTAGATTTCAGCTTCTATCAGTAGCTCTGATGTTTAAAGCAAAGCTTCCTCTAGCTATTCTTCCACAAATACAGTCTCTTAAGGGTTAAAGAGATCCTCCTTTTCTGTTATCCTTATCTTTTATTTCTCTACTTCCCATTGTGTTGAGCCCCTATGCCAAGAATCTTTTCTAAAATTCTCAACCATTGATCACTGCTCCCTTGCTAAAGCAGAGAAAAAAAATTATTGGCATTTCACTGACAGCTTTCCAAGGCATCTGAAGACTAGAGTTGTGTAATCAGTCTTCCCTGCTCCAGTTGAATATGGCCATTTCCTTAAAAAACAAAACGTGTTTCACAGATTATTTTAAAAATCACCTCTGGTACAGAGTCATGTCATCAAAATATCTAACTTGACTTCTGTTTATTTCTTCAAATTGTGATTAGATCCAAGAAAATGGTGTGTAAATAATTAATATATTTAGAAAGTAAATATTCTGGTGTACATTTTGCTCATAGTTGAATACATGAATAAATTAATGCAAATAAAGAAATCTTATTCACATAATAATCTTTAAGGAATCTATCCAAATCTGTTGCCCTCCTCAGGCTTACTCATCAAAGAAGAAATACAGTATCTAATAAACCTAGAAAAGAGTGGCCGAAAGCATTAACCACCAGGAAAATACAGATTAAAACTGCTTGAGATTACACCTTTCCCTACTTGGAATGTTTATGACCAAGAAATCAAATGAAAGCACAAATCACTACTGTCACGGAACTACAAAATTGGTACAGACACTACTGAAATCAGTGTAGATTTTCCTCAAAAACCTAAAGTTGCAACTATTATATAGCACACCTGTCTTCACCTCACCCCTCTGGCATATACTCAGAGGATGCTCTGTTCTACTACAGAGATACATGCTCATTCATGCTTACTGTTCCTCTGTTCACAGTAGATAGGAAACAACCTTCTAACCAATGAATGGATAATGAAAATGTGGTATCTATACAGAAAGGAACTTATTCAGATATAAAGAAAAATTAAGCTATGCAATTTTCAGGTAAATTGTGAAAACTGGAAACTTTAAGCTGACTAAGAAAACCAACCAGAAAGTAATCAGACTCAATAAGAATAGCACTGCACGTGTCTGAAATCTGTTTAACTTAAAATGCTTATGGAAGCCATTAAACGAGAGACATCATTTAGGGAAGATGCTGTAGGTAAAGAGAGTTAGTAGAACATAGGCAATGTGAAAGTAGAGACAGGAACACTGGAGCTAGAAAGAACAGGTAGGAATTGAACTGAAGAGATGGGTGAGTCAACAGGGCTAGGGAGGTGTTTAAACAAAATGAAAGATGTTTGAAAAACAGACATGGAAACCTACACTTTCGTAAGCCAATTTAAAAGCTTAAGTTATTTCTTTCTCTCCCTCTTCCCTTTTTAGGACTTCCATATTTCCCATTACCCCACTAGATAATTTGTGTCCTGCTATTCCTTTGTCTGTTACCCCCCCCCCAATCTCCTGAAGCAATGATCCCTTTTTATTTTCCCTGGTTTCTGCAGTTTCCTCCAGGATATGTGCTTACATCAAATGAGTTCAAGGAGGTGTATATGGGAAGGTTTGGAGTGGGGAAGGGAAAGGGGAACTGATGTAATTATATCATAATCTCAAAAAATAGAAGAAATAACTTTAAAACATAAAGATTCAAACAAAAACACCCCATAAGTTATGAAAAAAGTTAGAAAGAAGATAGAACTGCTTAGTTGAAAAATACTGTTTATGGAAACAATGAGTTATTACACAGAAATCCCAGTAATAGCTATGGGTTATGTATTACAAGCTGTAGATAACAGGTCTCATAAATATAGTTTTTTGTCATTCTTCTTGGTTGCTCACAATAAATAAATGATTAATTCTAATTCTCATGACAATATGTACCTCAGTTGCAAGATATAGAGAAATCAAGCCAGAGCAATGGTAAGTTTCCTCTCTGATGCCTAGTTTTCATAATGCTGGACATACTGCATAGGCTTCTAGGGAAGGAAAGCCATCAGTTTTATCCAGTGGTGAACCATATCAATTACAATACCAACCCACCAGGGAGGATATGCTCACTTCTACAATAGTGGTCCCAGTGCAATAGGGGTCACCAATAAGTCTATGATTGGATTTGATATTCAATCCACAAGAAGAAGTTAATGTCTGATAGAATAAACCTGGTTAAAAAAATGGTGGCTGCTGTTTACTTAAATTGACATGGCACCAAATGTCTTCTTATGTTTGTACTCACAGGCAATTGCTATTCACAGTGTTAATAAGAAAATGTTTTCTGTGCTAGGAACAGCTGTGAATACAGAGACTCTTGGTTGTTCAAGGTGCTGAGAATAAGGGGTGGTGGTGTGCTAATCATAAGTAAGATATTTATACTATCATCTCCACAACTCAGGGCATATTGTACTAAAAGGAGCAGAAATAGTGTAAGAGCTGTAAGACAAGTAAGAAGGGCATTCAAAGTGCTAACTTCTAGATGTGACACAGACATTTTAACCATGACTTGTAGGAGCTACATCTGCTGGCATTGGCTTGCACAAGACTGGACTTTTCAAAAGCCAATCAAGAAGTAGAGAGTGACTCATGGGGCTCTATTGTTCCCTGAGGAACTTTTGTCTATTGCTGTTTTATAGAGGAGGTAGGATTTATGTGTGATGTTCCACTGGTTAAAAGCACTGGTTCCTCTTCCAGGTGACTGGGGTTTGATTGCCAGTCCTTACAGGATGGCCCTCAATCATCTTTAAGACCATTCTCAAAGAAACTAACATCATTTTGGGGGGGCTCCAGAAGCACCAGGCACACTTGTGTTGCACAGACAGGCATGCAAACAACAATAAAACTTAAACATTAAAATAAATAAATAAATACTAAAAAAAAGAAACAAACATTTTTAACCCATCTAATAGTCCAATAACCTTGGTCTCAGATGACCCTAGTTAAACTCAGTGGGTCAAAAGACAAAAGACACAACAATAGGAATATGGTCTGTATACAAAGAAATGAATAAACAAATAATAAAGGCAACAAATGACCCAACTGAAAAATGGACTAGAGCTCTAAACAGACAGTTTTTAATAGAAGAAAGAAAAGTGGTTAAGAAGTACTTCAAGAGCCAGGCGGTGGTGGCACACACCTTTAATTCCAGCACTTGGGATGCAGAGCCAGGTGGATCTCTGTGAATTCAAGGCCAGTCTGATCTACAGAGCGAGAGATCCAGAACAGGTAGCAAAACTACACAGAGAAACCCTGTCTCAAAAAACAACAACAAAAAAAAAAAAGAAGAAGAGGAAGAAGAGGAAATACTTCAAAAACTATTTATTTTCCTTAGAAATTGGGGATAACAGAGTAAATTTTGGTAAGGCTGTAGAAAAAGAGGAGCCCTCATTCACTGTTGGTAAAGAATGCATACTGGCATAGCACTCTGGAAATTCAATAGAGAGAATTCTCAGAAAAATGAAAAATAAATCTGCCATGACACAGCTGTACTACTCCTTAACATACCCCCCAAAACTTAGCATCCTACTCCACAGATACTTGCTCAGCAATGTTCGTGGTTATCCTATTCAAAATAACCCACAAAATAGACATGTCTTAGTTTAGTATTACTGTTGCTGTGGTGAAACACTATATCCAACAGCAACATGGAGAGGTAACTATTCATTAAGTTTACATATCCTGAATCACATTTCACTAATGGAAGGCAAACAGGAAGTCATACCTGGCAGGAACCTGGAAGCAGAAGCTGATCGAGGCCATGGAGGAATGTTGCTTACTGGCTTGCTCCTCCTGACTGGCTCAGTCTGTTTTCTTGTACCACCCAGAACCACCAGCCCAAGGGTGCCACTACCCACAATGGGCTGGATCCCCCAACATCCATCACTATTTAAGAAAATAACCTACAGACTTGCAACAGCCTGATCTTTCAGGGGCATTCTCTCAATTGCGGTTCCCTCCGCTTGGATGACTCTCACTTGTATCCAGTTGACATAAAACTAGGCAGCACAGGAAACACACTAACTGTCCTTCAACAGATGAATAGATGATAGAAATACTGTACATGAATGCAATGGAATAATATTTAGATGTAAATATAAATGAAAGCATAGAATTTGTAGGTAAGTGGATAGACTTAGACAAGATTATATTGAGTGAAGTAAGGTAGACACAGAAACAAAAACTCTACCTTCTTTCTCATCTCACGCCCTAGCCCCAAAGCCTTGAATGTGAGTGCTCAACATGGCGCATTCACCAAATCCAGGAAAGTATAATGTGACCGTAGGTGCCGGGGGAAGATTTGGTGGGGAAATGGCAGGATACTGGTGACAAGAGTGGCAAAGAGAATAACAGGCAAGGTCTCCAATTGTGAGAAGAAAGGGATCAATGTAGAAGGAGGAGATACAAATAACATGAAGATTGTGTGGTAAATACTCAAGAAATCACATTATTTTATATTTACTTAAAATTATGCACCATACTTTATATAAACACACACACACACACACACACACACACACACACACACACACACACA
>CABHPR010149727.1:0-18511 GCA_902168415.1 Peromyscus melanophrys
GGTGTTGTGAGTAGCAGTCCAGTCATCCTTGTTCCACATCTAGTATCCTCCTATGAGTGGGTACATACCATGTTTGTCTTTCTGAGTCTGGGTTACCTCACTCGGGATGATTTTTTCTAGATCCATCCATTTGCCTGCAAACCTCATGATGTCATTGTTTTTGCCTGCTGAGTAGTACTCCATTGTGTATATGTACCACATTTTATTTATCCATTCTTCAGTTGAAGGGCATCTAGATTGTTTCCAGGTTCTGGCTATTAAAAACAATGCTGATATGAACATAGCTGAGCAAGTGCCCTTGTGGTATGATTGAGCATTCCTTGGGTATATGCCCAAGAGTGGTATAGCTGGGTCTTGCAGGAAATTGATTCCCAATTTTCTAGGAAACTACCATACTGATTTCCAGAGTGGCTGTACAAGCTTGCATTCCCACCAGCAATGGAGGAGAGTTCCCCTTGCTCCACATCCTCTCCAGCATAAGCTGTCTTCAGTGTTTTTGATCTTAGCCATTCTGACAGGTGTAAAGTGGTATCACAGAGTCTTTTTGATTTGAATTTCCCTGATGATTAGGGATGTTGAGCAATTCCTTAAATGTCTTTCAGCCATCTGAGCTTCCTCTGTTGAGAATTCTCTGTTTAGTTCTATAGCCCATTTTTTAATTGGACTGTTGGGCATTTTGATGTCTAATTTCTTGAGTTCTTTATATATTCTGGATATCAGCCCTCTGTCAGATGTGGGGTTGGTGAAGACCTTTTCCTGTTCTGTAGGCTGTCACTTTGTCTTGTTGACTGTGTCCTTTGCTCTACAAAAGTTTCTCAGTTTCAAGAGGTCCCATGGATTGATTATTTCTCTCAGTGTCTGTGCTACTGGTGTTATATTTAGGAAGTGATCTCCTATGCTAATGCATTCAAGACTACTTCCTACTTTCTCTTCTATCAAGTTCAGAGTAACTGGATTTGTGTGGAGGTCTTTGATCCACTTGGACTTAAGTTTTGTGCACGGTGATAGATATGGGTCTATTTGCAGCCTTCTACACATTGACATCCAGTTATGCCAGCACCATTTGTTGAAGATGCTTTCTTTTTTCCATTGTACAGTTTTGGCTTCTTTGTCAAAAATTGTATGTTCATAGGTGTGTGGATTAATGTCAGGGTCTTCAGTTCGATTCCATTGGTCCACATGTCAGCTTTTGTGCCAGTACCAAGCTGTTTTTATTACTGTAGCTCTATAGTAGAACTTGAGGTCAGGGATCATGATGCCTCCAGAGGTTCTTTTATTGTACAGGATTCTTTTGGCTATCCTGGGTTTTTTGTTTTTCCATATGAAGTTGAGTATTATTCTTTCCAGGTCTGTGAATAATTGTGTTGGTATTTTGATGGGGATTGCATTGAATTTGTAGATTGTTTTGGTAAGACTGCCATTTTTACTATATTATCCATGAGCATGGGAGATCTTTCCATTTTCTGACATCTTCTTCAATTTCTTTTTTCAGGGACTTAAAGTTCTTGTCATATAGGTCCTTCACTTGCTTAATTAGAGTTACCCCAAGGTATTTTATATCATTTGTGGCTATTGTAAAGAGTGATATGTCTCTGATTTCCTTCTCAGCCTGTTTGTCAATTGTATATAGGAGGGCTACTGATTTTTTTGAGTTGATCTTGTATCCTGCTATGTTGCTGAAGGTGTTTATAAGCTGTATCAGTTCCTTGGTTGTATCTTTGGGGTCACTCAAGTACACTATCATATCATCTGCAAATAGGGAAAGCTTGACTTCTTCCTTTCCAATTCGTATCCCCTTAATCTCCTTATGTTGTCTTATTGCTCTGGTTAGAACTTCAAGTACTATATTGAATAAGTATGGGGAGAGCGAACAGCCTTGCCTCGTTCCTGATTTTAGTGGAGTCACTTTGAGTTTCTCTCCATTTAATTTGATGTTGGCTGTTGGCTTGCTGAAAATTGCCTTTATTATGTTTAGGTATGTTCTCTGTGTTCCTGATCGCTCCAAGACCTTTATTTTGAAGGGGTGTTGGATTTTGTCAAATGCCTTTTCTGCATCTAGTGAGATGATCATGTGGTTTTTTTTCTTTGAGTTTGTTTATATGGTGTATTACATTGATGGACCATTCATATGTTGAACCACCCTTGCATCCCTGGGATGAAGCCTACTTGATCATGGTGGATAACTGTTTTGATGTGTTCTTGGAGTCTGTTTGGCAGTATTTTATTGAGTATTTTTGCATCAATGATGTTATAACTCAAATGGATTTAATCGATATATACAGAAAATTCCATCCTAACAGAAAAGAATATACCTTCTTCTCAGCACCCCATGGAACCTTCTCTAAATTGGAATAACCTGTATTCTATCAGATCACCATGGTTTAAAGTTAGATTTCAACAACAACAAATTTATAGAAAGCCTACAGTCTCATGGAAACTGAATAATGCTCAACTGAAACTGAATAATGCTCAACTGAATCACCAATGGGTTAGGGAAGAAATAAAGAAAGAAATGAAAGACTTCCTAGAGATCAACGAAAATGAAGACACCACATACCCAAATTTATGGAACACTATGAAAGTAGTGCTAAGAGGGAAATTCATAGCACTAAATGCCCACATAAAGAAGTTGGAGAAATCTCACACTAGTGACTTAACAGCACACCTGAAAGCTCTAGAACAAGAAGAAGCAAAGTCTTCCAGGAACAATAGACGCCAGGAAATTATCAAATTGAGAGCTGAAATCAATAAAATAGAAACAAAGAGAACAATCCAAAAAATAATAAAACAAAGAGTTGGTTCTTTGAGAAAATCAACAAGATAGACAAGCCTTTATCCAAACTAACCAAAAAACAGAGAGAGAGAATCCAAATTAACAAAATCAGAAATGAAAAGGGGGACATAACAACAGACAATGAGGAAACCCAGAGAGTCATCAGGTCATACTTCAAAAACCCCTACTCCACAAAACTGGAAAATCTAAAAGACATGGATAATTTTCTGGATAGGTACCACATACCTAAGTTAAATCAAGAGCAGATAAACTATTTAAATAGTCCAATAACCCCTAAGGAAATAGAATCAGCCATTAAAAGTCTTCCAACCAAAAAAAGCCCAGGACCAGATGGTTTCAGTGCAGATTTCTACCAGATCTTCAAAGAAGAGTTAATACCAATACTCTTTAAATTGTTCCACACAATAGAAGCAGAAGGAACATTACCAAACTCCTTCTATGAGACTACAATTACCCTGATTCCTAAACCAAACAAAGATGCAACAAAGAAAGAGAACTACAGACTGATCTCCCTCATGAGTAGTATAACTTCTTTCTTCACAGATCTAATGGGGAAAGTCAGTTTTATTCTGTTGCTGACTAGTGTTCAGGCAGTAATGAAACACTGGAAATGAACTCTTCAGGCCTGCAAAATACCTCATTGTGAAGCTTCCTGTCTTCCTTCTCATGGAGTAAAACTAATTGCTTTCTCCTTTTGTAAATGAAGCAACTTATATAAGACTAGAGTTCCTTTTCTCTTGTGCTCATCATTTCTCAGTGTGTGGTACATTCTGTATTCTTCATGTCTCACAAAACACTGTTTCACAGAAATTTGTATTTACCTGTTATAAACACACAAAGATACTCAAAGCCTTCCCAGGGTATTTTGGATCATGTTGTTCAATTCTTTGTTTCCAATGTTTGCTTTGCCTATATGTGTCTGCCTCCATGTTGAAGTCTTTCAGTGTATAAAATTAAGATTAATCAGATCATTTTAAAGATAAAAGCATAAACCAAAGAATATTCATGTGGAAAATTAATCAAGACTATAACACCCAAGGAAAATAAATGGATATAAAAATGTCCACAGCATTTTATACTCTTCTATCTGTGAAAGCATTTGTCACATAGGGACACTGATGGGTGGCATGAGCCCTTAGCACAGGACTAAGAAAGGCAGGTTCTTATGTATTTGGACTAACTCATCTGAAAGCCAATAGAACAACCCCCATGTTTTTGTAAACTAAACCCACTATTATATTTAAAGTATGAATACAGGCACAAAATATGATGCTGTGTTTATTTCCTCCATCCACCCATTAGGAAATACAAACTTCAGTGAAAGTGAGATAATAACTTGGTCATCCATCTGCATCTAGTACAGTAGCTCTCATTTGCTGCTGGGAAACATTCGTACAGAATTTTAAATGTGTCTGTATTATTGGAAAGATTGTGTGAGTTATTAATCATCTCAAGAATGAATAACCACTTTGAAAAAAACCCAAGTGTCGCTAATTTCTCAGGATTACATTTTTAGTCTTTGGTTTAGGCAGTCACAGGACTGATTCTTTTGTTGGGTTAAGATTCTCCCTTGTGTTCCTTTTAGGTTCTTTGCATTGTATGAGTATGTGGGTGGTTTTTATAACAGAATTTTTTATTACTGTTCTTATAAGAGAATATTATGCATTTATTTATTACAACAATGAGCACAGCTGCAAAATAGGTCATAAAAACATGACATGAAAATTTTGTAACTAGCATGTCAGCTGTAATTGAGAAATAAATGGTCCACCTGCTTCCCATCATTGATTTCAGTATTTTCTCCACTATTTAAGTATTTAAAGGAAAGTTAACATCATTTATTAATTCATTATTCACTCTGTAAATTGCCACATTTATATTGATCACACCAGTAATATGTTACCCATCCCTAATGTATGGTTGCCTTTTCTAATACACTCAAACTTATGAGAGTATAAACTCCATGTCTCACTAATGTAGCTTCCTCTTTAACTTTCACTGCTATGTTCCTCTGTGCTGGTGGTGTATAGGCTTCTGTTATAATGGGTGTGAGTATAACGTTATCTATCATTATGTTTTTACAAACTTGGAAGACAGAGAAAATAGACAATAAATAAATGTGTTTTGTCTGTTAAATCCTAAGATGAGGAATTTTTGACAATTTCTAGTGAAAGTAGAGATAGCCAGTAATCGTTGGGATGAATTAAATATAACCATAGCCTGCATTTTTGTGTTTATAAGAGAACCGCAGTGACATGGCATATATTATCTCAGGGAACACAGTAGCAGATCTATTTTGTTTTTTCAAACATGATATTGCTTATTATGATCACTATTACTATTGCTGTTTTAACCCCTCCTTGCTGCTAGAACTATATCATCCCTGAGCCACCAGGCTGGTGATATCTTAGCCAAGTGACCTAATTGTAACATTTTATAGTAGCCATAATAACAAAAAATTGTATATGGAAATAATTTGTCTTTAAATGTCTTGCTCATTTAATTGTATAAATAACAAAGGTCTTACTATAATAAGAAGAAATATAGCTGAAAGAAATAGAATGCGTAACAACACTCTTTGTTGTGGTTTGAATAGTAATTGCCCCCACAGGCTCATATGTTTGAATACTTGGCCATTGGGGAGTGACACTACTTGACAGAGATTAGAAGGTGTAGCCTTGTTGGAGTAAGTGTGCCCTTGTTGAAGGAAGTATGTCATTGGGGATGGGCTTTGAACCTTTAGAAAGCCAAACCAGGCCTAGTGTGTGGTGGTATTGTGTTCCCCAAAATATTGTGTACCTTAATAAACTTATCTGGGGTCAGAGACAGAACAGCCACAATATTAAACAGAGGTTAGGCAGTGGTAGCACACGCCTTTAATCCTAGCATTCCAGAGACAGAAATCCCTCTAGATCTCTGTGAGTTCAAGGCCACATTGCAAACGGCCAAGCATGGTGACACAGCCTTTAATCCCAGAAAGTGAGCCTTCAATCCCAGGGAGTGGTGGTAGAAAGCAGAAAGGTATATAAGGCGTGAGGACCAGAAACTCAAGGCATTTGGCCTGGAGAAGCATTTGGCCTGGAGAAGCATTTTGGCCTGGTTAAGCATGTGGCTGGTTAAGCATTTAGGCTTTGGAGCGACACAGTTCAGCTGAGAACCATTTGGATATGAGGACACAGAAGCTTCCAGTCAGAGGAAACAAGACCAGCCGAGAAGTTGTCCAGGTGAGGTTAGCTGTGGCTTATTCTGTCTCTCTGACCTTCCAGTGTTCACTCTAATAACTGGCCTCAGGTTGGATTTTATTAATAAGAACTTTTAAGATTCATGCTACACTAGTGGCTCTCTTTCTCCTTCCTGCCGCCTGTGGATCCAGATGTAGACTTCTCAACTTCTCCAGCACTATTCTGCCTGCATGCCAATGCACCCCAAAATAGTGACAATGTACTAAACCAGTGAAACTTTAAGCAAGCCTGAAATAAATGCTTTCCTTTGTAGGACTTGCCAAGGTCATGGTGCTTCTTCACAGCAATAGAACACTGACTAAGACAAACACTTACCAGCTGTTTCTGTTTTGTCCTAATGTTTTATTTCTATGCAATATTAACTCAATACAAACCTGGCAGAAGCAATCACATTCACTTTGCTCACAGGTTTGACATTTGAGTGGAGCCAGTAGTTCAAGTTAATCTTTACATTTTGAGTTATGCTGATTCAGTCTGATAAAATCCTTCAATTCAGTTCTACAGTATGTAGGTGCCATTTCTACTTCTCTGTGAACACCACTCTGAACACAGGTGTTCCTTGATTGCTACCATCTGTATTTCCAGGGTGATACACCTGGATGCTGTGATACACACACAACTATACAAACACACACATACAAACACATATACACAGAGACACACATATGTACAAATACACACCTACAATGCTTACACACACATTTATAAATATATACACATGTGTATACATACACACATACACACATACGTACATACACATATATAAAAACACACATACATACATATACACAGACACACACACATACCTCACTGTGTAGTGAGGAACATTGCTTGGTTCAGATCAAAATTTCTTCTAATTTAATTGTTCAAGCTGCTATTATAAACAAACACATAACACACCAAAAAGCTTTGAGTATTTCAGGAACAGCTAGGGAAACGTAAGTGAACATTCTCTCAGAAAGAAAAAAAAATGGAAGAAAAACACTGTGCAATACAGAGTATTATTCAACAACGAGAACATTCTGGGACTGACATTTTCCTCTCTGGTCAGCTAGTATCGTATGTTTCCATGAAAATCAGTCTAAGCAGAAGTAAGAAGTGAGGCCAGGTTGATGAAGTGTCATCTTCACTTGCTGCTTGACATCCTTTCAACTCCCCTCAAGCGGCTTCCCTCACGGTGTCACACGTGGGTTAATTGACACAGATGGTTCTCATCAGATGAAACATTTCCTGTTTACACAGCTTAGACTGTATCAGAGATGTGTGGCTTTAAGTCAGACTGAGATGAGATGTGATGAGGAGGACGATAACAATGACGGGGGTGATAGATGCTGTAATGAAGGTGTCAACAGTGCTGACGTCTGTCATCACCCAGTGTTTCCTCTAGTGTATTAGCAGGATTGCATACATAACCCCCCTATCACTTTCATTTCTACCCTGTTGTTTCTATTTTCTAGATGACAGTTACCCCCTCCCCGGCCACCTCCATGTGAGAATCAGAATTTTGCAATTTAGGAAATTCGCCTTTTGTCTATACTCTCATGAAAAATATTTACCTTAGTTTGTTTTAGGCCAGTATAACAAAATACCTGATACTGAGTAATTTATAATGTACAGAATTATACTGGCTCACAAACTTGGATCTGGAATGTCTTAGGTCATGATGCCAGAAGATTTAGTGACTGGATAGGACATTCTTTTCTTCTTAGGAGGACTGCATCTTCAGATGCTGGGGATGCTATATTAGTTTGCATCTCTGTGGGTATAATGAAATTTTGACTAAAACAAACTTGTAGGTAGGATCAAGTTTACCTGGTTTACATGTTACCATCCTTCATTGAGGCACACCAGTGCAGGATCTCAAGGTGAGAACCTACAGGCAAAAACTGAAGCAGATACCAAGAAGTAAGGCTGCTTACTGCCTTTCTTATACAGTGTAGGTCCACCTGCCTGGGGACGGCACTACCCACGGTAAGGCTGGGCCCTCCAACATAAAGTATCAACTCAAAATGTACTTGACAGACAAGTTCAGAGACCAATGTGATGATGTCAGTTCTTCAACTGAGGACCCACCTTCCAACATGTGTCAGATAGATGATTAAAGATAACTATGACAAGGTCCAAGAAAAACAAAATGCATACAAACTGCTCTTTTGTAACAAGATCAATACAACCCAGGAGGCTGAAGCCCTTCTGGTGCAATTTCTTCTCAAAGTTGCTATGGTGGTAAATAAACAAGTATACATTATGGAAGAAACAAATGTTAAAATTACAGTATTATTGATAAGGCACAGTGAACTCTTCTGTGAGAGGAATCAGCAAGTAGCACACTACTATGAACTATATTCATTACAGTGAACTAAAACATAGTTTCTATTGATTAAAAGAAAAGCACAAAGATCAGAAAAGCTAAATTCTTTAGGAATTAGACTAAGTTAAGGACCTTGTCATCTAAGAGATGGTATCAGTTAAATTTGCATTTGAATTCATATTTAAATCTTACCAATATTATTAACATATTCAAAACAGCAAATGCTGCAAGCGAATAAAGGCTTTGATGGCCCCTGGTGTGATTATCACACCTCCTTGTCACATTACTCCAGGAAACTGTTTTAGCATAAGCCTTACTGCAGTCTTAGGGAGATAAATGATCCAGCAAGAGTGGAAACTCAGCTAAGGGCTACATACACATATACTTTATTGGATAGAATCTAATCTTGCAACAAAAAGAACATATAATATGCCATGAAGTTAGCTATTATTTCTATTGTACCAAACGAAGTCTTGAGATACTGGTAAGTTTATAGATTATACCAAGTCATCAAATTCAGAAGTAGAGGAACAGAGAGCAGAACTCTCAATGTCTGGATTTTTAAAACCAAGGCTTCTCACATTGCATGAGAAAAAGCACAAGACAGAGTATTCTCATAGCTAACAACAGAATTTGTTCTATGAATAGGTAGACATTAGCATGTTTTCAATTTTGAAAGTATATTTTAAACCATTTCGTTTTCCTTGGAAATCATGAAATGATTGAAGATCACCTCTTCTCAAAAGAGAAATAGGAAAACTGTAATACAAATTGCTAAACAATCTTATTAATAAAAAAAACCTGGAGCCAGATATTAGGATGAAAGCTGAGAGATCAGAGGAATAGAACAAGCCAGCCACAAGTTCTCACTGCTAGGAAATCCTCAGCCCAAGAGAATGAGTTCCTGTTTCCTCACACCTTATATGCACAATGTATCACCACAGAAAACTACATTGTTCCTGTCAAAACCCAGATCTTCTGTTTCAGGAAATTGAGGCAGAGCATAGGAAAATGTGAGTGTATGCACAGCTCTCCATAGTAATTCTGAATGGCAATGAGAGGAAGAATTAGGTGCCAAAAGGGAGATTCTGAGGAGCTGGCATTGTTAGAATCTAAGGAATGCATCTCAAAACCCAGGCAACACCCATACTTGGAGACTCTGACTGATTTAAGTATTTAGAAAGTCAGCAATTTCAAGAGAATTTTTGGACATTAAATCACTATTAAATTTACTAGATTTCAGCTCCTGATATTTCAGCAGCTACTGCCGGTTCTCTATCCACAGCTCTAGGCCAGACAAGTGTTTATGTGTTTCAGGCATGAATTCAGTGAAGAGGTTACAGAAGGGAAGGGCAGCAGTACAATTAAAATACCCTGTCCTCCACATACCTAGGTCTGTGTCTTGCTCTCTGTTTGCTGCTTCTGATCATGGAAATACCGACACTTGCTATTGCACCTTCCCTTTGTAACAAATGTAAAATCCAGGAAGACAGGGATGTCTTCCTTTGTGTCAAGTCAATTGCCTGGTTTTCCTCTTTGGATATAGGAGCTACTGACAAAATCATTCAAAAGTACTTGCATGGGTAACACTGTTTAAAAATAGCTGTGCAACCCTATCAGTATCTCAAAAAACACCTGAAGAGACACTGAACTTCATACCCTAACACAGACACTGCTTATAATAATCAAAAACAAAACAAAATAGCCAACCTTGGAAAGTAGAAAATCTATTCCCATTTACTATGTTACTTGATTCAGAGGTCCAGTGTTCAATAACATGAGGCATGAAGTAAAATAAACAAACAAAAGCATAATTCCTGTTAAAGCAATGTATAAATCAATAAATAAACAAATAGAAACTACCTTAAAATATTTGACACCAGATTTATGTATTGGACAAAGACTTGTAACCACTGCCTTTTTCAATGCACAAAAACCAACATAAGTAGTAATAAAAGTGAAGAAAACAATTCAGGAGAAAAGTAGATTATAAAAGGTGATATAAAACACACACACACCTAAAGCTGAAAAAAAAAATAAGACCAATCAAAAATCACTACAGTGCTTCTACAATACACCTAAGCCAGCAGAAGAAAAGACTGGCAAAATTGAAGACAACATGATTAAAATTACCAAGTGAGGAGCAGAGAAGGCAACAAGATTAAGGGGAAAAAAATGAATAGAGCCTAGAGACCTGTGAAATACCACCCAGTGGAACAACATACACATTCTTGAAGCCGAAGAACAGAAAAGATATGGAGAGAATATTTGAAGAAATAATGCTAAAAATTTTCTAAAATTTGATTGGATGTAAGCACCTGAAAAATCTCAAAGAATGCCAAGTAGGATAAACTTAGACTGTGCTGATACATAGCATTCAATGCTTAGAAAGACGAAATGGGAAAATCTTGAAAACAGCAGGAGAGAAACTACATGTCACATACATGAGCTCTTCAGAGAGACTATAATAGCATTTCTTATCAGAAACATTGAAAGTCATAGAACAGAGAATGTATATATTTTTAAATGACTGAAAATTAATCACATTACCCTAAGATCTTATATCCACAAAAAAGACCATGCAAATCTGAGAAATTGAAATATTTACAGATAAATGAAAGCAAATGGAATCCATTTCCATTAAATGTGTCCTGTATATGCTAAATTCAGTTTACTAAGTAGCATTAAATTTACCAAGCTTTTTCTTCTTAGTAACACAGCTACAGCACATTATGAATTGCTTTTCTCTCATCAGGATGTTTTAGTTTGGCATATAAGTAAATTACTGAAGTATGTGTGTGTGTGTGTGTTTATGCATATATATGTGTGTGAGTGTGGTGTATGCACCTGTGTGTGTAGATGCACATAGACCACACAGAGGCCAGAGAATGTCTGGTATATATCCTCAACCATCTAGTGGTAGTTTGCATGTTAATGGTCTCCATAGACTCCTATGTTTGAATATTTATTTTCCAGTTGATAAAACTATTTTGAAGAATTGGAAGATGTGATCTTGTTGGAAAAGGTGTGTAATTGAGGACAGACTTTGATGTTTCCAATGACTCATGCCATTCTCAGTGTGCCTCTCTCTCACACTCTACATCCTATTAGGGGATCAAGATGTAAGCTCGCAGTTTTTCCTGCTGCCATGCCTTTGCTCTGCCATCATGGACTCTAACTCTCTGAAACCACAAGCCCAACTGCATACTTCATTTTACAAGTTGCTTTGGTCATGGTGTTTTCTCACAGCAATAGAAGCACAACTAAGATAGAAATGATACCAGAGAGAGGGCTATTGTGAAACTAAGACATATCTCCACCCTATTAATTTCAAACAGGGCTTGCTGAACCTGAAGCTCATGTTTCCCAGTTGGCTGGCAGGAAGTAAGCCCCAGCAAAAATCCTGTCACCATCTATACTTCATGTTGGCTTGAAGTATCTGTGGGAGCAAGCACATTTTGCTACTTGGATCCTGGGGTTTGAACTCAAGTATTCATATATAGGCAGCAAGTGAACTTAACTGTTGAGCCCTTTCTACAGCCTCAGAATTTTAGTTTTCCTATATGTTTAAGCAGTGAGTACAAGGACAATATTAATAAGCATTAAATCTTACCCTATCATTACTATTCACTTTTCATATAAACATTAGTAATAATAAAGATAATCAGAAATCCTTAATGGGATTAATATGGGAGCCAAATACATTAGTAAGCTTCCTAGAGATCATTTCTCTATTCATTTGGTTCAAAATTCCCTACATTTCAAACGTATCAAACATGGTCACAGTTTTACTTCCTCTGGAATGTTTTCCACTATTACAAATTTCCATAATCATCCACTCTTTGCTTATATCTTTATTTTCCATCCCAGACCTGGCTCTACTTCTAACTAGAATGCAATCTCTATGAGAGTAAGGAATTCATTGGTATTAGTTGGCACTGTGTATCTGACTTGCAAAAATCAGTAAGAAAGAAAATACATGCCTACACATTAATAAATGCCTAAATCAAGAGAAATAAATTTTTCACTTTGACTTAACCTATGCAGAAATGTCAATCACTAAAAGCAAGGTGTTCATTCTTAGCATTTTAACTTAATGGGATGTAGGGATGCTCAATGATTTCTACTCAACATTAAAAATTAACATTTTTTTTTATCATTTACATTAGTACATAGGTGTGTATACAAAAATCACAAATTTAAGTCATTTTCTGTTTTTAAATTCATGCTTTGCATTTCTATATACTGCTTTATTTTGGTTAGTTACATTACATGCCTGGATCAGATAAGATTAGCCCAGAATATATGAGCTGCATTTAATCTTAGAATTCCAAACTTCATAAGCAATTATAAATTTTACTTCTAAGAGTATTCTCAATATTATTTTAACATTTAGAAATGCCATTAAACATTTGATTTAATTGAACATTTTATAAAAGTACTTTTGAGGCATGATATAAACATTAATTTATTTCTAATATACAGAAATATTATTTATCCAAAATAGAAAATAATTTTATCAAAATAAAAAATAGAAAGAAAATAATTATAGTATTTTTTTCAGCTGGTAGTCAACATGTGAAATAGTTATAGACATGTCATACATATATATATATTAAAATTTCAAATTCAATAAAGAGATTTACCTTTTGCCAAGAGAAAATTGACATGATAATGTCAAAATGTGTTGCTTCCTCACAGTGATTGATACTAAAACATTTGATACTGCATTGAAGGTTATTCTTTAATTAAATGTGTAATTATACCTCAGTTGAAGCATTTTGTCATATGAATGTTACTATTTAATTGTTGGAGAAGACACCTCCTGTTGCTTGAGAATT
This sequence comes from Peromyscus melanophrys, assembly GCA_902168415.1. Classification (NCBI taxonomy): domain Eukaryota; kingdom Metazoa; phylum Chordata; class Mammalia; order Rodentia; family Cricetidae; genus Peromyscus; species Peromyscus melanophrys. The sequence continues at coordinate 13,189 of CABHPR010149727.1, forward strand.
TCTCTCCAGCTCCCAAGTCCCGCCAGCTCCCAAGTCCCGCCAGTCCCAGAAACCACTTATAAAATAAACACACAGACGCTTACATTATTTAAACTGCTTGGCCATTAGCTCAGGCCTATCATTGTCTAGCTCTTAAGCTTATATTTAGCCCATTTCTATTAATCTCTACTTTGCCACGTGGCTCGTGGCTTACTGGTACTTTACATCTTCCTTGTCCTGGCGGCTCCAGGCAGTCTCCTCCTCTACCTTCCTGTTCCCTCAATTCTCTTCTCTGTTAGTCCTGCCTATACTTCCTGTCTGGCTACCGGCCAATCAGTGCTTTATTTATTAACATATTTGTCATACAGAACATCCCACAGCAACCTCCTTTCAATGACATCAACATGTGAGCTCATAACTTGAAATGTCCACCACAGGCTCACGTGTATCAACACTTGATTCTTAGGTGGTAGCACTACTTTGGGAAGTTCTGGAACTTTAGGAGGAAGATCTTAGCCAGGGGAAATGGGTAACTGAGGAGCAAGCCTTGAAGGAATAGTCTATCCTAATTCCCAACCAGGTCTCTCTCTGCTTCTTGATCTACTCAGATCCTAGTTACAAGCCAATCCCACCATCATGGCTTTTCCCCAGAATAGACTATGTTCCTTAAAACTGTAAGGTTAAATTCATCATTCCTCCCTTAGTTGTTTTAACTTGGTATATTATCACAACTTTGGGGAAAGTAATTAACATAATTCATTTAAATTAATTACTTTACATTAATAATTACTATTTACTTTCCCTAATTTGCTGAGTCTGGAACTACCCTGTTCATTAGTGCTGTTCATTCACTCAGTGTGAATCTCCCTTGTTCAGTTAAACCGTTCTAGCAACATTTTTGTGAATACACCTTGAGGTGTGTTTCCATGATGCTTAAAAACTGTGTACAGTTAGCAGTGAAGATTGGCTGTCACAGGAATGGAGTATGCTGACTCCATGATTGGCAGCTGATAGACTTTCCTTGCTGTTCTGGCTTCCTTTAGCAATGGTGTATAGAACTAGCCTTATACCAGGAACCAGGGATTTTGGAAAGATGACAAGGGGAAACCACATGGGTGCTTATGCCAGACAGAACTGTTTTAAGCCAGCTGCATTGTCCCTTCCTGTGGCTGTTTCCATCCAGACTGAAGTGGACATGCTGCTGGAATGGTTGTAAGCACAAATCTTCAACTGCATTGTGTTAGGAATGGTACAAACACCCCTTCCCTGTCCATCAAAGCAGAATTGGGGACACACTTGCAGATCTGGGTAAGAGTTGCTTAATGTTTCATCTTTAAGCCCAGTGAAAGATTTCTTTCTAGTAGTTTTGTGACTATTTTTAGTAGAGTTTGTGGAACTGGTCATATGAAGAAAGAAGCAGCTGGGTGCCTTTAATCCCAGCACTTCGGAGGCAAAGGCCAACCTGATCTACAGAGTTAGTTCCAAGACAGCCAGGGCTACACAAAGAAACCCTGACCATGGAGCAGCTAGAAGGCTGAATCTCAAGAGCAACAAAGTGCCTGCCTTCTTGACACTGAGGAAGAGGCATCACTGAGCAGCTGGCAGGCCAAGGTGCAAATGCTATGCAGAGGCCCTATGCACAGATAGTCTATGCCTTAGACACAGCATCAGTAGAAAAATAAACAGCAGTCCCTGCCTTTTGAGTGGAGGTAAGCATTAGAAGTGTCATAGTAACAAGAGGGAACTGAATCACTCAGAAGAGTGATGGGTTTAGTGATAGCATGAGAGAATAAGAACTAGGGCTCAAGAAAGAGAGAAATGCCTGCTGCAGACCTTAACCACTGAGTTCCAGACTGCTGTCAAGTCCTATTCCTAAGAGTTTCAGTACTTCAGGTTCAGGGGCTATTAACATTGGACAAGGTCAAGGACTAAGGAATTCTGAGACCTAGGCCTGGAAGTTGCTTTTTCAGCCACTGTCACAGGTTAGGGAATCCTGACTTCCTGGACCTATAAAAGAACTATATTTGTAGAGCTGAGCTTCACAGACTTCTAGTTATGCATAAGAGCTGGGTCCCAGTACATGAGCTTGGCTAGCTCAGTCGGTAGAGCATGAGACTCTTAATCTCAGGGTTGTGAGTTTGTGCCCCACATTGGTTTACAAATGTAGTCAGAATGTTCCTCTAGTCCTGCCAGGCCCACAGTCCCTCAGCCGCTGATAAAATAATCACTCAGAAGTTTAATATTAATTATTAATTGTATGGCCTATGGCAGGCTTTTTGTTAGCTACCTCTTATAACTTAACCCATTTCTACTAAGCTGTAAGTTGCCCCATAGCCATGGTTTACTGATATTTTTATATCTTGTTTCTCCTGGTGGTGCTGGTATCTCTCTCCTCTCTGCCTTTCTCCTTCCTGTACCTCCTCCAGTTTCTCATCTAGCTATAACTTGACTTGCCATAGGCCAAACGGCTTTATTTGTCAACCAATCAGAGCAACACATATTCACAGCATACAGAAAGATATCCCACAGCAATCCTGAGTACTGACAACAGCTGTAACATTAGAGGGCCCAGCTGTCTGCTTCCACTGCTGGTGTCTTGGAAACAGAGAGCCTTATCAAAGGTACCAAAAACCAGCATGGAAGAACTCCTCCCTGACCCACGATGTCCATTCAGGTATAACTCAAAGGGTCCAGCCACTGGTGATACCTGTGACTCACTCCTGCTATGCTTTTCTATTGCTGTACTAAGAAATCTCCACACTGAGCAGTAGTCTTTCACACCCTGTGGCAAAGGAAGAACTTTAGTTAAGAGAGATTAAATAAGGTTTCCCAAGTAAAAAAGCAGAAGAAAAACAGAATCAGGAAATGGGCTACACTGGAGAGGCTATAATTGGACAATTGCCACAGTGGGGGGGTCAATGAAAGAGGGAGAGAACAAGATCTGGAAACAAGCAAACAGAACAACAACAAAAAAAAAATGGATCCAACAAACTTTGCTTTAAAATGGAGAGACTTAGGCCCCCAGTGTAAATGGATTAACTCATCATACATGGATTTATCTGTTTCTACTGCCCTAAAATTTGGTATCTGTGAATACACAATTTCATAGATCTCTGTCAATGAAACCAAAATGTGGAAAACCACTATTTCTTCCAAGAACCCATGTTTGGACATAGCTTAATTCATTCATTCATTTGTGCACTTAGATTGGTTCTTCTGGTATTTTGTATTCCTGGAAAATATCAAGTATTTAGTCCGTAGAACTGTACTTTCCCTGGGGGAACATATTTAATATTGCTAGGAACAGTGATCAAAAGAATGGACCTACAAAAATACACATTCCAAGCTGCAGGTTTCCATATGACACTTCAGACTCTTATCTATTCAATGAAAAAAATAGTTCAACAATAGCCAAATATTGGCAAATCTGTATTTCTGATGTGAGAAAACCTCTCTTCCACAAACTGTTACAAGCATCTGAATTGTATCTATAGCTAGCTTTAAACTGAACTCACTATAGTATAGCTGGTCTTTCTTTGGACCAGCAGCTCCCAAATAATTACATGGAGACTTTTTATTAATTATGAAAGCTTGACCTTAGCTTAGGCTTGCTCCCAAATAACTCTTAAAAGTTATATTACCCTATTTATTTTATTCTATATTCTTCCATGTGACAAGTTACTTCTCCTCAATATCAAAAGTCCAACTTCCTTGTTCATCTGGCTAATGAATCAACCATATCTGATTCTTTTCCAGAGTTTCTGTCTAGGAGTCCATCTATCCTCTTCTGACTAGCTTTTGGCTATTAAGCTCTTTATTAAACAATTCAGAAGATGCCTTAGATGGGTGAGGTTAAAGAGAGACACATCTTCAGTGTACAAAAAAATTATCCCAACATCTCCCCTTTTAGTCCAATAAAAGGCTCTTTCTCGCCGGGTGTTGGTGGCGCACGCCTTTAATCCCAGCACTCGGGAGGCAGAGCCAGGCAGATCTCTGTGAGTTCAAGGCCAGCCTGGGCTACCAAGTGAGCTCCAGGAAAGGCGCAAAGCTACACAGAGAAATCCTGTCTCGAAAAACCAAAAAAAAAAAAAGGAGGGGGCTCTTTCTCTAAAATCTATAAACTATATACAATAAGAACATTTATCACATAATAATTACATTCCCAAAGTCCAGTCCATTTGTATTTGGCAACTTTGGAGAAAGTACTATATTATCTATCCTATTATGATGAGTCCAAAGTTTTATACCTAGATCAATTTCTATCCTAACTTGTATTACCAACCTAAAAATAGCTTTTTAGATCTTAAAACATTTTCTTAGATAAACAACTTAAGCTTTTATGTCTCTTAACCTTTATAAACTTTACATCTCTTTTTAAAGTTTCTTTTCTGAATTTAGTAACAAGGAAAACTGTAACTATAACTATCTAGTCTTCAACTCCATCAGACCTGAGAAAGATGTACTATTAAAGGGGAGGTGCAGAGCAAGAAACTTCCAAAACTATAGTAACAACAAAAACAGCTGGTTGCTTGGACAGTCACCCATGGTTCCTCGGCAATGTTGGAGTATCCATCTTTAGCCTACAGGTCAGAATAGCTGACAGACTTTTCTGTGAAGTAGGAATTTAAAAGGACTGGCCTACCTTGTCTTGACAAAATTTAGCAGTTGACTTCCTTTGTGTCCTGTTCGTCCAATTTGGACAGCATACTGTTAGCAGTTGAGGCAAGGGCAATTTCCTGCCCAGTGACTCACTTTGCCACAATAAAAGCAAACTCCATATGGAGGATCTTTGATGCTCACCATCCTTTTTTAAAGTAGATTGGTGCTGCCAGAAGCACATGTATTTCACTGTCATGAAAAGCCTTATGTTATTAAAGCATCTTAAATGCCATATTCGGTATATCTCTGAAGTTTTTGAAGAAGATCTGTCTATCTAAAATGTACCTCTGTATGACCTTGAAAACACAATATGACTACAAGTTTGATTGCTATAGATGACTAACTACTAACCTGCATTGCTTAATTATCCTAAATGTTTTATAATAATAGCTTTCAAGTAAGCTGCATAGGTACAATACCTTAAACAAGAGTAGAAACATATACACAGCATGTTGTAACAAAAATAACCTTAAATTTGTATCAATATACAAAATCCACACCAATGTAAAATATTTGAGACTAGTAGTTGCTTTTTAGTATAAAAGTAGATTCAATAATCTACCCTTTTATCCTACCTTTCCTATATCCCTTAGTTTTTTCACTAGATAGGAGAGAAAGAAGGACCTAGGGAAGGAAGGAAGAAAGAAAGAAAGAAAGAAAGAAAGAAAGAAAGAAAGAAAGAAAG
>CABHPR010149727.1:18521-46812 GCA_902168415.1 Peromyscus melanophrys
AAGAAAGAAAGAAAGAAAGAAAGAAAGAAAGAAAGAAAGAAAGAAAGAAAGAAAGAAAGAAAGGAAGGAAGGAAGGAAGGAAGGAAGGAAGGAAGGAAGGAAGGAAGAAAGGAAGAAAGGAAGGAAGGAAGAAATCCTTTAATCTAACATCCTTTGTTTAATTTCCTCCCTGACCATGACCAATAACAACTTGCAATCAATTTCCCTAAATGATGACAAACATCCATAACCCACCAAATGACCAAAAACCACCCAGCCCACCTCTTGGGAATGTGGATGTCATGTTCTTAAAATTACTTCCTGTTGTCTGGGGGTGATGGCATCTTTAGGGAACCATGATAAAATTGGGATAATGGGTCAAGTCCTGAGAGAACTAGCTGTATCATTTGTTATACAGTCTGTGGGTAATGGAAAGTGCAGGTCTTATTTGAAGTTCTGGTTAGAGTAGTCCGAGAGACTGGACCATCTTAGCTTGCTACTTTGAAGTAGTCCTGGATGTAGAATTTTGAGAAAACTGCAACAGAGGCATTCTGAGAGGCTAGATCACCTTGGCTACTTGTCTTCAATAGTTTCTGATCCTTTCTTTCTGAAAACACACAAACTTTTAAAGGTAACATACATATCTGCATTAACATAAGTATGGAATGTCTAGTGTCCACAAATCAGGTAAACATGATTTTCTGTTCTACGTTTGAGCACATAAAAGGCATCTGTTCAACTTTATAAGTCTGTTTGGACTGCAAAACCAAAGTCTAATATAAATTTCCATCCATGCCATATGAAAGAATGACATGAAATAATAAATCATAAGGACTCTCTAGCCAATAAGTTTTATCATGTTTTATCCAGTCGCAGACCTGTTCCCATATAGAGGGATCAGGATATATGTAACCTGTCTTGTAGTTGTTTTTTTTTTTCCTTTCTTCCTTCCTGTCTGTAACCAGGATTTTCAGGAGATCTGCCCTGATAAAATATGAACTTTGTTAATTTTGAAGAAATTCATAACTTTTTTTTTCCCTATGGAAACAAAGGCATAACCTCTCTGCCAATACAACACATTTTCTGACTTCCATTCTGTAGTTAAGACATCCTTAAAGTATACAACCTGGTTTAATTCAGCAGTTTTTCCACAAGCCAATGTCTCTCAACAGCTGTTGCTCTTTGTTCATTAGCATTTAAATTTTTAATGTTAAGAAAGCACTATATATAAAATAGGATCCAGATGCTCTTTGTTATGATATTTTCTCTCTTTACATGGCTTATTCTTTTTATATTACTTTACTCTCTCTTTAAAGACTTCACTTTATTATTTTCAAACTGTCATTTTTTTTTCTATGACTGCCTTTACCCATTTTCTTTTCTTTCTTCAGCACCTAAGCACATTTTCAAGCATACTGTACCTGTTCAGAGGTTTTCCTCAGTCTGGAGCTGGCTTTCTGCATGCTTGCATGCTGTCTCTGACTATATGAGCCAAGCCTTAAAGGGCCATGCCACCTGCTGTGACCTACCAGATTGTGGCACAAATGTTTGCTTTGCTCTTCTGTTATAGCTGAACCTCACGCCCATGGGCACTGGCCTGCCTGGAAGACTGCAGTTGCTATTTAACTCCATCAGGCTCCTTGTGTAGAAATTTTCTCCACTTTCTCAAGCCCTATGTTTGGATATATGCCATGTTGGATGCCAAATATAGCTGATCTTCTTTGGACCACTAGCTCCTGAATAATGACATAGAGACTTATTGTTAATTGTGAAAGCCAAGACTTAGCTAAGGCTTGTTCCCAACTAGCTCCTAAAATTTTAATTAACCCATTTATATTAATCTACATTCTGTCACATGGCTGGTTACCTCTCTTGAGTACATAAGTCTGACTTTCCTCCACATCTAGCTGGAGAATTACCAGCTCCTGATTCTTTCCCAGAGTTCCTATCTCTCCCTGGAAGTCCCACCTATCCTCTCCTGCCTAGCTATTGGCCATGCAGCTCTTTATTAAACCAATCAGAAGGTGCCTTAGGCAGGTGTCATTAAACAGAGCTACATCTTCACAGTGCACAAAAAAATTATCCAACACTATAGTATTAAGGCTGGTCTTAAACTCGCAGGAGACTTCCTGTCTCATCATCTCAAGTTCTGGTATCACAGGCATGTGCTACCATGACCAGCCCCAAATTAACAGTTTAACCATAAGTCCTGATGCATTCTTGATAAGCAAAAATAATATTTTAAGGATTGACTAGATTTCTTAAGGTTTTATCTCAAATTAGAAAGAAGTACAACATTAATTTTTAAAAATAGTGATCTAGAGAAAACATTTAAACCTTTATGCCAATTTACAAGCTGTTAAAGGATCTTTTCAATTTACTAAATGACAAAGCCCAATAAAAATAAAAAATGAATTTATAAAAAAATTATGATGGAAAGAATCTTTTAAAAAATTTAATTTTAATGATTGGTATTTATCAAACTTGTAGCCTATTGTCTCAATATTCTATGTGAAACTGTGGAGTCCATTTTCATCATAAGTCACAGCCCAAGTCCCTCCTCTCCCTTGTGGAGTAGAAGAGGCAACACAAATAAGCAAGCCAGGGAGCTCCAACTATGTTAGTCCTTATTGTCTACATGTTAATTACTCGAGGAAAAGGTCAAAATCATGTTATTTTGAGCAAATGTCCAGATGGGAAGTCCTGTGGAGCTAGGGGAACTCTCCTCCACTGCTGGTGGGAATGCAAGCTTGTACAGCCACTTTGGAAATCAATATGGCGCTTTCTTAGAAAATTGAGAATCAATCTCCCCCAAGATCCAGCTATACCACTCTTGGGCATATACCCAAGGAATGCTCAATCATACCACAAGGACACTTGCTCAGCTATGTTCATATCAGCATTATTTGTAATAGCCAGAACCTGGAAACAACCTAGATGCCCTTCAACTGAAGAATGGATAAATAAACTGTGGTACATATACACAATAGAATACTACTCAGCAGAGAAAAACAATGACATCATGAGGTTTGCAGGCAAATGGATGGATCTAGAAAAAATCCTCCTGAGTGAGGTAACCCAGACTCAGAAAGACAAACATGGTATGTACCCACTCATAGGAGAATACTAGTTGTGGAACAAGGATGACTGGACGGCCACTCACAACACCAGGGAGGCTACCTGGAAAACAGGACCCCAAGAAAGACACGGGGATCGCCCAATGACAGAGAAATGGATGAGATCTACATGAACAGTCTGGACGTGAGTGGGGGTAATGAGGGTCGAGGGGTGAGGGAAAGAGAACTTGGGGGAGCGGGAGATCCCAACTGGATCAAGAACAGAGAAGGAACACAAGGAATGTTCATGGTAAATGAAGACCACATGAGAATAGGAAGAAGCAAAGTCCTAGAGAGGCCCACAGAAATCCACAAAGATGCCCCCACAATAGACTGCTGGCAATAGTCGAGAAATAGCCCGATCTGACCTACCCTGGTGATAGGATGGTCAAACACCCTAAATGTCACGCTAGAAACCCCATCCAGTGACTGAGGGAACTGGATGCAGATATCCAGGGTCAGGCCCCGGGTGGAGCTCCAGGAGTCCAATTAGCAAGGAGGAGGGTTTATGTGAGCAAGAGTTGTTGGGACCAGGGATGGATGGAATACAGGGACAAGTGGCCAAACGAATGGAAACACATGAACTGTGAACCAATGGCTGAGGGGCCCCCAACTGGATCAGGCCCTCTGAATGGGTGAGACAGTTGATTGGCTTGATTCTGTTTGGGAGGCATCCAGACAGTTGGACCAGGTCCTGTGCTCAGTGCATGAATTGGCTGTTTGAAACCTGGGGCTTAACAGAGATGCTTGGCTCAGCCTGGGAGGAGGGGACTAGACCTGCCTGGACTGAGTCCACCAGGTTGATCTCAATCCTCAGGGGAGTCTTTGCCCTGGAGGAGATGGAAATGGGAGGTAGGACGGAGGGAGGGGGAGGGGCGGGAGGGGGGAGAAAGGGGGAATCTATGGCTGATATGTAAAGTTGAATTATATTGTAAAATAAAATAAATTCAAAAAAAAATCATGTTATTTTACCCTTGCCAGTTAGGACAAGAGAATAAATGCATCTCTTAATTTTTCATTTTTTTAGTAGTTCTTTGAGAATATCATACAATCTATCTGGATCATATTCACCCTCATTCTCTCCCTATAACATATTTTCTCTTCCGTCCCCACCTGTGCCCTCTTTGTTTGTTTGTTTGTTTGTTTTATCATTCATCACGTCCAGGTTGCAGTGCCCATATGCTCTTAGATACATGGCCTTCACAGGGACTTGGTTTGCCTACCAGGGCCGCACAGTTAACGAAAGCAACTTTCAGTGATAACGATTGCTTAGCTAAAGGTGGGGGCAGTCTTTGTTCCCAGCTCCAACCTCCATGCTGAGATTTTGTGTGGTTTGACCTTGTGTAGCCCTTTCGCATGTTATCACAACTGCACTGAATTCATATGTGCACCCACCCTGCTGTGTCCGGAAAAGAGTTGTCTTGTAGTCATTCACCACCTCTGGCTCTTAGTCTCTCCTGGACACCTCTTACACAGTGATTCCCCAAGTCTTTGCAGAAAGGAGTAGGGCATACATGTATCCTGAAAATGAAGCAAGCATGTATTATTAAGAGAAACAGGAGGAAGAAATGGCTTCTAAGCACAGATTTTACACCTTCCCAAATCTGGCTAGGAAATCCATTATCCTTTTTCATCTGGCTCCACACCTTCTCAACCATGTAGACATTCAATGTGTTCTTTGTAAACTTTAATTATTCTGTAAGAATAAGGAAGGCTAACAAAGAAACTTAAAATAATTAAATGGAACATGTTATTTGACATGCAAATGTGCTTTAGTTTTGTCCCACTAGGTTGTAGGCTTCGTTATGATTAAAAATGTCAAACAATATTTTGCCCACTGGGAGTATAGGTTTTGCATCTCTTTTTTTCTGTCTTGCTCAAAGGCCATTGTTGCATAATTTATGAGGTGCAGCAGCCCTTGGTTGTTGTTTTTCAAAATTACAGACTATGAACCCCATGATAGCATTTTGCTAAATGGTCTTGCATATACTGTTCTTTTTAAACATTTATAAAATAAAAGAATACAATGAGAAAGTATTTTTGGAAGACTGTTCTCTTGTGTCCAGCCTCAGGACTAGAAATAACGTGACATCATTGATGAAATGAACAATGGTAATCTACTACCTATGGGATTCATGCTTTTCTTTCATCTTCAACCCAATTCACTCGTTGACCAGTAAAACATCTCTTTTCCTTTACCGTTTCTTCCCTTTCTCACCACCTCCCTGAACGTGCCCTTCTGCACCCAGTGATAGGGGTTATATTGCAAGATCTCATTAGTGAAATTGTGGGTGTTGTGTTAAAACCCTCTGTCTTACTGCCCTTACCCCATGGGCCTGTGTGCTTGAACAAATTTGGCATATGTTTGTCATGTGCTAAGGCTTCTGTAGAAATAATTCCCTCTCTAATAAGATATTTAAGAGTACATATGTGAAAGACAATTCAATATCCCTGGAAAAATCAAGGGATCTGGACACAATGAAGTTTTTAAAATAAAGTTGAAAATCTCTGTCAATTATTCAGTGATACCAGTACTGTAATTTTCTTTCTTTCTTTCTTTTTTTTTTGACAAAAGAGACAGAGTGGCTCTGAGAGGGTTAGTGAAATGTATTTGCCCACAGCATATATTCAGTATGTGTTTGGTTTTATGTTTGTACAAAATAAGATTTACCATAACCCCAGCAAAACAAATTAGAATGCAATTTCCTTAAGAAGGGAATTAATTATATCAGGGAAATTATAAGAAATAAAGAATATTAAAGGTTTATTCTCATACCTGTGACTGGCAAATTAGAAATATTACAGCACACTTCCCAAAATGCCTATAATTAAGAAAACAAAACAAAATACTGGGAAGGGGCTGAAGAGATGACTCAGTGTGTTAAGAACACTTGCTTTCATAAGCACGAAGACTTAAGTTTACATCCCTGGGACACACATATAATGTGAGCATAGATATGAACACTTGAAACCCTAGTGCCAGAAGGAAGTAGAGAGAGACAGGAGGACTCCTGGGGCATGCTAGCCTTTAGCCTATCCTTGGATTCAGTGAAAACTTACTTCAAAGGAATAAAGTAAAAATGATAGAGCAGGGCATGGGGTATCCTACTCCGCATGGGTGCAGGGGGACTTGTATGAACACACACACACACACAAACACACACACACAAACACTGCATTGACGTATACTACACACAAATAATAGCACACACAATCACACAAAAGTAAGAATTAAAAACAATGGTGATGAATATGAGAAAAAAAACACCAGAAGTCATGCTCATTTTTATGGTGTTATTAAATAGTGTAGCCATTGTAGAACATACTTTGGCAATTACTCAAATTTCAATGAGGTTGGGGGGTATACAACCTAGCATTCTACATGCAGGTATATATTCAAGACAAGTAAAAATATATGCCTACTTGAAAAATTGTCTAGTGATATTCATAGGGCATTGTTTATAATACAAAATAGACATAACCCAGATGCTTATCAACTGATATATGGATAAAAAATGACATAAGTCCATGATATAATATTATTTGACTATGTAAAAATTCCATAATGTAGTAGCTGCTACTAATCCACAACACTAGGTTCTAAGACTTTATGAGAATGTTTGAAATCTCCTCTCTGTTTCCTATAAACTGATGTCCATGACAAAATTGAATTTCTAAAGTCATCACAGTAGGAGATTAAAAGCAATAATAGAAAAATAACTTTAATAACATACTGCAATAAAAGAATGTCAGTATTGTGTCTCTTAAAAAATTCTGTTCAGCCTATCTTCTTGCAGTAAATGCCTACCTCTCAAAATGAGGAAATCGAATGGACCAGGCATTGTAGAACCGCACCATACAGTTTTCAAGGATGTTTAAACTTTTCCTACTCAGAGTAACCCTGTTCACCTCAGAAGAAGCCATGACCAACACAAATGCCCTGTAGCACAGTAGCCTGCAACTAGCAAATACGCAGCAGACATGGGCCAGCCATTTGTAATCGCTGAGGGAGTCCGCAAAATTAAAGTAATAAATGGCCAGTATTAAGCTAAAAGCAGTTTTGTGTTTCATTCCCTCATCTGAATATTAATTTTATCCATTTGATATCAGGAACCCAGTTAGTTTCTATTTTTAATAGTTAATAAAGTTACATAATTAAATTAAGTTTCACAACACAGCTAAGCACATTTCTGACAACAATTTACTGAGTATCTTCTCTCACTTGTATTAATTGGTTGCATATTCTTTTATTCTATAGACATTAACTGATGTCTTGTATCTATTTGCTACATTTGAAAATGTTTTCTGAAAGCTGAGCATTTTTCTTAAGATTGAAATTTGTTGAACATTGCTCAAATTGTCCAGATCTAAAAACAGAACACTAAGGCAAAATGAAACAAAAACAAGACAAAACAAAGAAAAAGAAATTTTCTGAGGGGAAAAAAAAGAACATTTTCTTAGAAGGTTTGAAACTTTTCTCTATCTTGATTCAATATAATTGTGTGTGTGTGTGTGTGTGTGTGTGTGTGTGTGTGTGTGTTTAATTTATTACCTTCCAGTATCATGCAATGTTATAAAATATGCTATATCAAGGCTACATTGCAAGCTGCTTTGCTTTGGAATGTTATCAGCAATTCCATTATCATCTGGAACATCCCTGCCACCTTAGTTCTAATTCCCAAGATGCATTTCTTCGAAGACTAAGAACACCAAATCTCTCAGCTTATGTCAGTAAAAGGCAGAGGGCAGAGAGTTACTGCAATCCTGTTAAGAAGCTCAATTTTCAATGCTGTTTTGACTTGGCCCAAATAGAAGAAGAGATTGTTTCACAAGGCTAGTACATCTGTAATATCCTCAAGATACGGATCTGATGTGCTGCCATGACTCACTAGCTTCTCTCTCTCTGACAAGTCACAAGCTCTTCCATTTCATTCTAATTCATGCAAAGTGTCTGTGTCCACACTGGTACACAGTGAATAGAAACTCAACCTAAGAATGGCATTTTGAATGTGTCTAAAGGCAAATCAACTTACCTTCCAAATAACTGTTTCCTGGGGTGTTTTCCTGAGGACAGATAATTATGATTGTTTCTGTGTTACTTTTTCAAACTGAGCCCTTATCTGAAGGGAGGTAAGTGAATGGCAAGACAGCCGTGCGTGATAAAACAGTGGAGATAAAATGGTCTAAAGACCCAATGCAGAGGACAGAAAAGAAACAAGAAGCTCAGCCCAGACATATACATGTGAATACCTGAGGGAACGCCTTATTCATGCACTGTATTCGAGTTTTGTCTTTGTTTATGAAGAGTACAAGAATACGGACACTAAACTATATCTTTAGTTGAGCTTATTCAATTTCTCAGGGATTTTCATTTCCTGTTTATAACAATGAACATACAGCTTTTAAAGGGTAATTTTCAAAATAAATGTAAAAGAAAAAGAAATATAATATAATCAATGAACAGTACCCATGAATACATTTCTTTTTCCCACAAGGATACATTAGCACAATTTCAGCTGTGAGGTTTGCTTGATTTTTATTTTTACCTAAAAATTCTTTACTTACTCTCTATATATATATATATACATATACATATACATATATATTCAGCAAATATTCATTAAATGTCTGCTTCATGCCTGATGCTCCACTGGGAGGTGGGAAAAGACAATTAGAGTCTCCAAGAAGTGTCACTGAGGTCTGAGGGAACATTATCAGTCCAATAATTACCAGAAAAGCTAAACAATGGGAGAGAATAATTGCTGAAAAGGACCAACTGAGGGTGTTCTAAATTGAGGGATCACTGACAGTATGCTACAACAAAAGCAAAGATTAAATTAATATTTATTGCACGGTTAGGAATAATTTTAAAAGAATCAAACAAAGAAAATACTGTTTTTCCATAAAGCATTTAATTTTTTTCATACAATATATTTTGTTCTTTTTTTTCCTCCTCAACACCTCCTAGGTTCTCCCCACCTCTATACCCATCTAACTTTATGCTTTGTATATCTCTTTCAAAAAAAAAAAACCCACAAAGCCATCAAAATGAAAGACAAAATATACCAAAGCACAATGAAACAAAGTAAAAAGCCCCCACATACAGGAGAAAAATGGAGTTTGTTTTGTGCTGTCCAACTATTCCAGGGCACAGGGCCAGCCCTGGAGTTGGTATCCACAGTGACATTCCACTAAAGAAAACTGACATTTTAATCCATGCCTTCCTCATACTTTGTTCTGCATCTCAGTGTTAATTGATGTTTCTGCGTGCCACCATTATGTCTGGGCATTGGGAATTTGTAGGGAAGAACACTTTCCTTCCACTCGAGCAGGTGTCTTACATAATCAGAATAATAAATTATACTCAGATGCCCCACCTGTGTGGTTTTTCATGCCCATTATCTGAACAGCAGAGGTCAATATTCTGTGGAAACCTCACAGCATTTTTACATTCTTCACAACTCTGAAGACCTTTATAAATGTTCATAAAAACATCTGTTAGCCTTGTGGCAGCTTTGTGTCTTTTAAACACGATTTTGAACTACATGGTTTGAAAGTCTTCTTAAAATTTGATATGCTATCCAAAGGTGTAAAATAAATGCAATGATGTTAAGGCATTAGGGGCATAATATTTAATGCTTCATTATAAATGAAAAAGGTAGGAGTATAAAAATATCACATTGTTTCACACATATATGGTTAAGGAATGCATAATTCAATAACAAATGACATCTCACTTTTAAGTGAGCTCTGAAGTCTGTGGAAGCACCTGCTTGAAGGGCTCAGCTTGCAAATGATGGTGCAGTGGGGACAGAGAAGAAAGTTTTAAACCCGGGTTAGCATGTTCATGGCTCATAACATACCCAGTGAACTGAGGTGGTTGATAAACATCTGAGGATAAGTACTATGTTTTCCCAGAGGTCTATTCAGTTAGGTGGTATTTTCTACGTTCTTCTACTATCTCACATAAATAAATGGACATGAACAAACCCAAAATTTGTACTATTTTCACATTGATTCCTGACGCAGCAATCACTTAAAATAAACACATTCTTTTTTATTATCTCATTTTATTATTACTTTATGTGTATGAATGTTTTTGCCTGCGTATATGTCTGTGTACTACTTGCATGCTTTGGTGCACACAGACACCAGAAGACGGCACCAGCTCTCCTGGATCTGGAGTTATACACAGTTGTGGGCCACCATGTGTGTACTGGGAATCAAAGCCCAGTCATCTGGAAAGCACCAGCAGTCTTTGCTGAGCCACCTCTCCAAACCAAAGAGATCAGTCTTTCAACACTTAGATTGTAGAAATGGTTGCATAAATTTCATCTTCAGAACCTAAGCATGTGCACACTACTTTGAGTGGGCTGACAAACATTCTCAGGAGAACCAAATGATTTTATTCAATTAACCAACACTTATTTTATGAAAATCAACATTTCTTATTTTCTTTTCAACTAGTGATTGGTGTGGGATTAATAAATTAGTGGATTAGTACTTAATTAAGTATATTTGGCAAAAAAAAAACGATCAGAGAATAGATGCCTAATTAATCATAACAGCATGTATTTGGGGTTTTAAACAGTTTCATTTTCTAATTTGTTTTTATTAAATACGTGAAATTTCTTCTTATTCTTGGACCACACTATATCATTAATATGGGCAAAATTTCATGAGCAATTCTTTTGACCTGTCTCTGTCTAAGCTTACTTTTAACATATTATAATTCTATTTTTTATTCATTGTACATACCAACCACAGATCTCCTCTCAACCCTCCTCCTGCTCCCCCCCCCCCCCCCCCCTTCCCCCACCTCCTCTCCTCCAACAGGATCATTTCTCCCTTGGTGGGACAGCTACACCTGGTACATTCATTTGAGGCAGGACCAAGCCCCTCCCCACTTTATCAGGAGTGAATAAAGTGTCTGACCATAGGATCCAGAAAGCCTGCTCATGCACCAGGGGATAGATCCTGATCACACTAACTGTGGCCCCTCAGACAGAACCAGCTACACAACTGTCTCCCATATGCAGAGGGTCTAGTCCAGTCTCATGCAGGTTCCACAGCTGGTGGTCTAAAGTTCATGAGTTCTTTAGAGCTTGGTTCAGTTGTCTTTGTAGATTTCTCCATCATAATCTTGACCCCTCCTTGCTCATGTAATCCCTCTTCCCTTTCTTCGACTGGTCTCCCGGAGCTCGGCCTGGTACATGATTGTTTGTGGATCTCTTCATCAGTTTCCATCAGTCACTGGAATTAAGTTTATTTTACTTTATCATCATAAACCAATTCTATAACAATGGTGCCCAACAAATCAAGAAACAATAAAGTCACACTATTTTAGATAACAGGCAAATCTTAAAGTTGTAAAATGAACATTACCACCAAGTGTTGAAGCCCATTTGATAAGTCATTTTGTAATTTTTTCTCTAAATCACTGAATCTACTGCTTATTAGAAAAATGAATGCCAGGCTGGGCTGACTCCCCAGGGGAGACCTTGCCTTGGAGGAAGTAGCAGTGGGGAGTGGGTTGGGGGGAGGGGTAGGAGGTGGGAGGAGGGTGGACAGGAGAATCCCTGGTTGATATGTGAAATTAAGTTAATTATAAAATAGAAATAGTATAAAAAAAAAGAAAAATGAATGCCACAAACACAAGTTTGACCAGACAGTGTGACCAAGAACGATGATACAAAAGGAAGAAGTACATCTTGTTAACATTTTTTTCTTGACAAGTTTATTATTTTTTATTATAGCATGCACTTACTTAAAGCAGCAGATTGTACTCACTGGTCCAGCAGTAGGCACAGTGATCACAGAAATGAGAGAAAAATGGGAGTGTGGCTTCCCCCTTCCCCCAGGCACTCAAACCAGTTGAAAAGAAATCCAGGATGTGGAAAGCAAAGCAGGGAGAACAACAGCCACTGTCTGTCGTGAGCAGCTCTGTCTTACATCTTGCTCCTTACCTCCCAAGTTTTATTTCTGGAGAAAATACAAGGTAAACAGAAAAAAATCCTATACTTTCTACCTTTTCCAACTTTTGCTTCTACCTCCCTACACACTATTCCACAAGACTATCTTTCTCCATGAACCTAACACGCTGCTTTCATTATCTCATCTCTTTTTCTTTTTCTAGTCAAGCGTTTCATTTGAGTGGTTACATCCCCATTTTTCTGTTCATATCTTTACAGTGACTGGTAACTGCTGTGGGATGTTCTGTATGGCAAATGTGTTGCTAATAAAACACTGATTGGCCAGTGGCTAGGCAGGAAGTATAGGCGGGACTAACAGAGAGAATAAAAAGAGCAGGAAGGTGGAAGGAGAGGCTGCCAGACGCCGCCAATCACCGCCAGGACAAGCAGCATGTGAAGATGCCGGTAAGCCACGAGCCATGTGGCAAGGTATAGATTTATAGAAATGGATTAAAAGTCTCTGTGTTTACTTGGTTGGGTCCAAGCGGCTGTGGGACTGGCAGGTGAAAGAGATTTGTCCTGACTGTGGGCCAGGCAGGAAAACTCTAGCTACAGCAACCGCATTGTTAGAAATGGCTTCTCAGTGGCTGAGTAGACTGCGGTCTCTGGCCATCCTCTGCAGTTTCACTGTAGCCCTAGCAAAGTTACCTCACCTCTCTAAGCTTCAGTGATACCATCTCTGCAATAATATAACCTTTCAAGATTGCTGTAAGAATAAAATATATGAAAGCCTGGCACAGAGTACATGTGGAACAAACACGTTCACTTGCCCTGTAATTGGAGTCTTTTGTAGAAGAGAAACAAAAAGGATTTGGGTATAAAAGGTTAGTTCTACTTTCTATAGGTAAGTGTGTCTCAAGGACACAGGAAGAAGTTAATTGATGTCTGGGACAGGTTCCAAGACCTTTGCTTTAAACACCTCAGATATTCTTTAGATGAGAAGTGGTGTGCCATGTGGCTAAGACATCAGACAGATTAAAAAAGAGACAATCTGGGACTATTCAGTGAATTAATTTAGACAATTTGCTTATTGTAAATTACAGCTATAAAACAGAGATAATAAAGTATTACCTTACAGGATTGTGTGTGTGTGTGTGTGTGTGTGTGTGTGTGTGTGTGTGAGAGAGAGAGAGAGAGAGAGAGAGAGAGAGAGAGAGACAGACAGACAGACAGACAGAGACAGAGAAAGATAGAGAGAGAATTAATTAACATCGTTAAAATTGACTCAGTGGGTATCTATGGCCAATCCTGGAAACCAGAGTTTAACCCCCAAGACCCACATGGCAGAAGAACCATCTTCCACAGCTTTTCCTCTGACCTCCACAAGTGCTCGCTCTCTCTCTCTCTCTCTCTCTCTCTCTCTCTCTCTCTCTCTCGCTCACTCTCACTCACTCTCGCTCTCTTTCTCTGTCTCTCTCACACACACATCCATGTATAAATATATTTTGTATATTTATATAAATATATAAAATATATAAAAATAAAAGATAAGAATTTGTCATAAATTAAAAATTTGTTAAAGCAAAGTCCTTTATCTCACTTGGTAAGTATGAGCACACATTTTTTTTCTCTTCATGTGGTGGCAATAAATACAATAATAATGTTATGAAGTATACAAATCATGCTGACACATCAAAATACTTAAAAAATTTTATAAAAACATTGAATGAAGTTATTTCTAAAATCATTGTGGAGGTTTCCCCGATCATTGATACTGAAGTTTGATATTCTATATGATGCCAGATATTACATAGCGATAAACTAATTAGTAATTTGAAATATTGCCAGACTAATTTGCTAAAGAAAATATGCACTGAACTTCCTCTCTATTTCAATGCAGCAGAGGGTGGTTGCTTTGGTGTGAATTTAGTCTTGAACAAATTCAAATACTCCTGAGGTTTCCTGAGATTGGCTAAAATGCAATATCAGGAAAATGACAGCACAGAAGACAGAGGAGTTCAGTGTTAACAGAGGAAAACCAGTTCACCTCCAGGAAGAGTATTTATAAAGCAGAAAGCAAACTGATTCTAGAGTAGATGAAAATTGCTTCAAAGACACACTAAGATATTTTAATTTTCCATCTTCAGTATCACATTTGGTCCTAAAAGCGTAATTCAGAGTCATCTGTGGACATCTGCTCAGGATCCATAGGAAATATCCAAATTATATAAACTTCGACAACAAAAATACTGATAATAACAATAACAAAAATAATAATAATTATAATAATAATAATGTCATTCCTAAAAGCCAGGAAAATAAAAATTTTAATGGGAAAATGAAGTCAAACTGAAATGAATCAGATATTGAAAATACCTGACAAACAGTTGTTAAACTCTTAATATTGATTATCTCTTATACGCATTTGTATAGTTTCACAACAGTCATCATTACCATTGCTGCTGGAGAGAAAAATCCATAAATAGCCTTAAATAGTTATGAATCTCTTGACCTACAATACTGACATGCTAAGCAAGGTGGACTCACTGGTTCAATAATAACATGTCTGTTATTGGGACAACCAACTTCTTGCTGGTTGGATTTGAAGCTGCCCTTTCAACAAGACTAAACTCATACCTCTTAATGTATTAGAGAGTCTGCAGACTCTATGGAGCAGTCTACTATTGTTTTATGGAAAAGATGGATTGTCAAACTACTTTCTAAATATTTGTGTTGATACCCACACATTACTGATGTCCTTAGTCTTGGTCAGAGAGGCATCTTTTCACAGTAAGTGTGGGTTAATGCAGGGACCCACTGCTAGTGGAAGTACTGAGAAAAGTACTATTGAGTACTTAGCCCTAAATTAGACATCTTTATCACCCCACCTAAAGGTTAGAGAAAAATCATAGTAGGGAGGGCAGAACAAATGCTAAAATCCAGATATGGGAAAGGATCCTATAAAATGCTGTCTTGCATATAAATCATGGATGCCACACTTATAAACATACAGCATGTATGGTTACCTGCACAAGACCTGTAAAAGATTGTGCCCATTAACATTACACCACAGATACAAGATGGGCTTGGAAGGCTCTACCCCTCCGTGAGAATGCATTGGTAGTTAATGACTACCAGGAGAGAAGGAGACATTTTCTTCCATGGTGCAGCCGTTCCTTAGCCCACAATCAAGTCTATATTTCCCACACATGCTCACACAAGCAACACTAATTAAATTCAACTTGTTGAGAAGAAGGGATTTAGCAGTAGAGATGGGGCATAAGAAAGGCTAACGGGGAGTGTATATGAACAAAATACATTATATGTATATTTGAAATTGGCAAATAAAGAATAATAAAAAATGAAGGGACATTTCATTATAAAGACATTCTATTTAGAGCTGTGGAGTGTTCCAAAGTCTCTCACTCACTATACATTTCCCAGTTCTGGGTTTCTGTGTTAATTTCCATTTAGTGAAAGAAGAAGCTTGTTTGATGATGGTCAAGAGATATGTTTATTTGAGTACAGCAGTCTGTAATTAAAAGTGATTTTATTGCTAGATTTATTTAGCAGAGTAATTGTAGTAGATTTT
Organism: Peromyscus melanophrys; assembly: GCA_902168415.1. Classification (NCBI taxonomy): domain Eukaryota; kingdom Metazoa; phylum Chordata; class Mammalia; order Rodentia; family Cricetidae; genus Peromyscus; species Peromyscus melanophrys. Next base: position 34,121 of record CABHPR010149727.1, read on the forward strand.
TTCCTAGTGTTCATGACCTTGACCACTTGATTCAATCTTTCTCCAAGAGTGAGGAATCTATGTGGAAAAGCAAGAGAAAAGACTGTAGCAGCCAGAGATAGTAGGTAGCAAAGAAACCTTGGCTTCTAGATACAAGTGGGCTGATATATATGTGAACTCACGAAGACTGTGATTGCACACACAATACCTACATAAGTTCAAACAGTACAAAATCCAAGTGTAGGGTGGGGGGAATTGGATAAAATGCCCCATCCCTAACCAGGAAGCTATTTACAATTGATGTCTTCTTGGAAAGGGAGAATCAATTTTATTCTTTAAAGTGTCACTTAGAATGTCATCAACACTCCAGGGCAGGCCCCATGCCTAGTAATTGGCTGACACAAAACAGACTCCATGTTTTTGTGTGTGTTTTAATTTGGTTTGTTATATTTTGTCATATTGCTTTGTTTTGTTTTCTTGTTTGTTTTGCTTTTCCTTTCTTTGTTGTGTTTTGTTTGGGGAGGTGGGGAGAGCATGAGGTTGGTGGGTAGATATATGGGAAGATCTGGAAGGACTTGGAGAAGGGGAAATAATATGATCTAAGTACACTGTATGAAAAACATAATAATAAAAGAGAAACATAAAAAGGCATTTAATTAGTGTGCTATGACAAATAAGTAATAATTTGACCCAGGAAAAGCAAACTTCTGTTTCGTTTCCAACAGTCCATAAAGACACACCACATTATTAAAACTCAGGCAGATGCATTAGAGGCAGCTCATTTCTACACCCTGTGGCCACAAGACTTGTGTCCTAGTTTGAGCTCTGTTGTTATGATAAAGATCATGACCAAGAGCCATGGCAGGGACTCAAGCAGGACAGGAACCAGGAGGCGAAACCAAAGAGGAGGTCATGTAGGAACACTGATTACCGTATCTTTAGGCTAAAGTTCAGCTATCTGTCTTTTACCTCCTAGGACCACCAAAGTGTCCTAGTAGATAGGCTCTACCACATCAACCATTAGTCAAGAAAATTCCCCCACAGACTTATCTACAGGCCAATATTTTGGTAGTAATTTCACAATTGAGTTTCCTTCTTCCCAGATGACTCTACCTGGTGTCAAGTTGACAGAATACTAACCAGTACAAACTGACAGCACCACTCAATATGTTTCTTCAAGACATTTTCAAAACTACCTGAATTGGAAATTAATGTACAAATTGTATGTTTTCACTTAAAATATAATAGATTTTGTTCCTCATACTTCTTGATGGGGTAGATAATTGAAAATGAATATGTTCTGAAGTTTTGCCCCAGAAGTAAGTAGTTCTCTCTCTCTCTCTCTCTCTCTCTCTCTCTCTCTCTCTCTCTCTCTCTCTCTCTCTCTCTCTCTCTCTCTCTCACACACACACACACACACACACACACACACACACACCACACGCACACTATGGCTACTTATTATTACCATATAGGAAAAACTTAGTATTTGTTACTTGCATAAAGCAAAATAAATAGCATGAAGCCCTTTAGAGTCAATTAATTCTTTTAACAATAGGGATAAAATAATGTTATTGTATTTTGCTTGTAGCCCATTGTATTGTTGTGATTGAAGTTACTTTTTTTTAACTGAATGTCAACTCTACATAGCACTGAAAATAATTCGTAGGTTATAGAAAGACAACTTCAGGTGAAATGGAAGCAAAGATTTAGATAATGAGAGAAAGGCATGACTTTATTTTAAAGAGAAAGAGAAACCTTTTCAATTTGAAGAAATCAGAATAAATGCATGAATATAAAACTCTTTTTTTTTTTGAGCTGAGGATCGAACCCAGGGCCTTGCTCTTGCTAGGCAAGCGCTCTACCACTGAGCTAAATCTCCAGCCCTGAAATATAAAACTCATGAGTATTTCAGCATTATTTCTAATTCACTGTCAAAGCTGCTGCTGCTGCATTATAAAACTCAGTAGTTAGAGAAACGTGGGAGTAGGAATGAGTCAACAAGTAAGTCACAACCTCTCTGTGATGTTTTTTTTTCATTCAGAAAATAATGAATTAATAACAATATAACCTTAGAGATTCAATGAACTAATGGGTAACTTACATCTTGATAAGGTATGAATTATAATGTGAAATGGGGGCACTCTTGATAATTCCTGAAACTATCTTAAAATTATTACATAATGGACTTGAGCTCTAGATAATAGAAGTATCCTCAGAATAGTTCAGAAGGAAGAAAGAATACTAGCCAATTTACTTTTCTGTTCTTAAGATGGGTAAGCAGGCCTCTCATTTCTTTAGAGTACCTGGTTTTCATGTGAATGGTAGCGTTTTTGTTTGTTTGCTTGCTTTTCTACACAATAGAAAATCTCCTGGCCTCATACTGGACTACAAACAGTCTCCTTAACCAAGGCAATCAAGGAAATTTGGTGTTCTTTAAAAAAAAAAAAAAGGAAGCAAATACACACCGTTCTGTTCTTAGTTACAAGCACCACTTGCATGCACCACTCCCACAAAGGGGTAAATTTCCAATCTTAAAGTACTTCATCTCCATCCACAGATAAGAAAACTAAGGCTAATGGTTCAGTTAATGTGAGAGTGGCTTCACAGATAAGAAATTAAAGAGATGCTTGTAGTGATTATTCTGCATGAGAAACAAAACAATTTCCTTTCCACTTCCTGGCTTTGGCCTACAAATTTGGCACACCCCCATAAAGCTGGGCCTTACCTATTGTTGTTTAAGAAGTCCATCTGTGTATGGAGGGAATGGGGGGAGAAGGGAGAGGGAGAGAGAGAGACAGCAAGACTAGGTAAGTATTGTGAACTAAATGAGGGCCAAGGCAGGTGACCAATGGACATTGCCTATGGTGATATTTTATTTGTGCTGAAATATGATTTTATTTGTATGTTAATAAATAAAGTTGATTGGAGACAGAGGTCATAGTCATTAAGCAGAAGTCTGGCAGTGGTAGCTCATGCCCTTAATCCGATCACATGGCAGGCAGAGTCTCTGTGTTCAAGGACACAGCCAAGCATGGTGACACATGTCTTTAATCCTAGTACCAACTTTAGAGACCTGGAGGTCTGTATAGACAGGCAGTGACAAGGAAGTCATGTGGTTGGGTTTAGAGCCAGTGAGAAGGCAGAACAGAAAGGCAATAAAAGACAGGAGAAGGTCTCTCTCTCTCAGGGGAAGCTAAGGCAGCAGTGAGTGGTAAGCTAAAGGGAGTCGTGGCTCTTGCTCTGATCTCTTAGGCTTTAACTCTGTATTTGGCTCTGTGTTTCTTATTTACTAAGACCATTTAGAATTTCATCTACAATTGCCATTTTCAGCTACATACACACATAATCATGTAAGGATTATGTCCTTAATTACATCACCAGCCTGCGACGGCATCCCAGCCTAAAAAGTGGGCATACTCTCTCTGTGTTCTCTTTCCCCCTCCCCACTCTCTCCTTCTGTATTCTCCCCACTCTGCATGGTCTCTCTCTCTCTCTCTCTCTCTCTCTCTCTCTCTCTCTCTCTCTCTCTCTCTCTCTCTCTCTCTCTCTCAATAAAGCTCTTGAAAAGTAACCATAGCTTGTGACTCTTCCAGCACATCCAGCACTCTCCTCCATCTGCATGCCCGTGGTGGCCAGCCACAAGCACCGCGGCTTAACCAACAAATCAGATACTGGGTTATTGCCTGAATAACCTCCAAATTATCAGTTGGCTACTTTTTCATAAGAAGGCTAGAGGTGGGAACAAAAACATCACTGACCAGCCCTCTCACACCAAAGTTGATACTGATTGTCTGCAGTTCAAATGAAATTAATTGGAAGGTAGTTCCATTAAAAGATGTAACGATGTTGTTTGAAAATGTTTATACTAACATTATCATTGGCATAGCCACACAAACAAAAGGGTCAGATTAATGAAGCCATTGGACCATTCTATTTTGTAGTTTGAAGAAAGATGAACGTGTATGTATGACTGTGCATGTGGTACGTGTGTGCATGTGTGTGTATGTGTGAACCATTTGTTGTTAAAATGATGCTGTAATACTATAACTATGAATAGGATTCCTGTGTGGAGGCCAAGTTAGATTTTTCTATAACTAGTCCCGTTCTGTACCCTGGTCATCTATCAAACCCCTCAGAAAATAGAGAAGCTCAGGTGAGAAACTATGTATGTGCATGTGAGTAACAATGCTCACGTGTGTGGGCTCTCTGTTAGATGCATTGTATTTAGCTCTTTGCTTGAATTCTTGGATATCTCTTAATGTAAGAATTATCAGTCAGTTGTATTAGTCACTATACAATCATTGCTCTCAGGAACTATAAACATCTACAGTGAGACTTACTAGGCTTACAGATTCATGAGGATATTCAAGAGAGACTCTCTAGAAAAAGTCATTATCATATGGTATGTTTCCTGACCTGTCTACAGTTCCTGAAGGGATCATTCAGGCTTTTGTGGTAAGAGCTGAAAGAGGCCTAAGATTGTAGCAGTGCACTGACAGAAGCAGCAGGCACAATGCTTGCACACCCATTGTTTCGTTGAAATCGCATTTCAAGATGAAAACAAAGCAGCAAGCGCACACAGTGGATGAAATGAATTGCATAAAGGAGGAATACTGGAAGTGGAAATAATAGATAAAGTGCCTCAGAAAGAGACAGAAGGAAAACCATTGAGCACAATAGACAGCCTGAATCAGAAAACAACACAAGCAGATGCCATTTATAAACTCCATAATTTTACATTTTCTCCATCTCATATCCAGACGACTTTGGATGACAATAATGGGGTCCTCACCATATCCCTTCTCTGACCCAAGGAAATGACTATAAGTATGCATCCTCCTCTGAGTCCCAAAGGAGGTGTTTGTGCTTGTGGAATAAATCCACTCTCACAAGGTCCACTTTTTGGAGCAATCATTTTGGTTGAAACCAAAATGCTGTGAAGTTGATTTCAGCACTCTCCACACATTTAGGGTAACCACAAGACACATTTTGCAAACCATGGCTACTGAGCATGGACAAAACCTGAGAATGTCCCTAGACAAACAGATGTGGCAGGAAGCCCCACCACAAATACAGTGTGAAAGTCTAAAGGGCCCAGATCCGTTTGTGGTATGACCAAGACAGGGAGTCCAGGCATCCTCATCAGGCATATCAATAGTTTGATTCTGTCACATCCTGACTCAATCTATTCACATTTTTATCATTACTGAGCACAATTATTTATAAAATCACATATATAAATATACAGCTGAGAAACAAAATTGGCCCACAATACTGTAAAAATGATGACCAAAGCTAGGCCCAAAAGGTAGGAAATGCAGTTAGGGTCCCATTAGCAAGAAAAAAGCAATGTGTGCAAATTCAGGAGTTGCTTCTTTTGACTCCAGGCCATTAATCACCGGCAGTTATGTCTTTGTAGCTATTAATCCTGATGTCACAAACCTGGAACAAGTGAAACAGCAGAGCTGACCTAGGTGTTGCCACTGTGAGCAAAGATGCCTGCTGGCCAACAGGGATGGTGAGATACTCTGCAATGAGCTGTTGCTCTTGTGACTGTGAGGGAAACTGGACTTGAATCTTCAGAAACACAAGATACTTCTGAGGAGAGTGGAGAAACAGTTCCATGCAAGAAGCTGTATCTCAAGTCTAAGGAGTTGCTTGGGAAACATGGAAGGCAGGGAAATAAGCTTTGTTTATTCTTTTCTTTTTTTCATCTTTCAAGATGATATATCCAAGTATACCATTCTCCCTTAGCTACCTTATCTCTAGAATGCAGAATTTGGGACAGGGGAATGCAGTCTGTCAGGTGGCACTGTTTTTACATTTATTATGGAGCTACTATTGCCTGAGAGCTTAATGGCTATGAGAATGGACTCAAGAATCAGGAAGACTTGTGTTTAAATATGGTTGTATCACATATTTGATATCTCTGGCTTTCATCATAAATGGATATGTTGAGTAATTAATTGATGGGTCTGTTAGAGTAATACATGGACCCAACATATGAACCTCACCTGAACTTAAGTTTGAAAAAGTGTGATATAACAACGGTGAAGGTGAGGCTGTAAGAACATTGTTCATGAAGACAATGAGAATCAAACCGTACATCTTCCTACCTTATGAGAATAGAGGAGAAGAAAGCATCTGTGGAAGGGCAGCTTCAAGAAATTATTTAGGATTTTCTACCACCACAGGAGATATACACTCTGAATGAGCAAATGCTACACGTGCAAACCTACTCATAAACACACAGAGATACATGTGCACATAGACACTTCCTCACAAATATATCCCCAGATTTAACTATAGGAAAGTATATAGTTATGGAGGCCTTCTGATCTTCATAAATTCACCTCACTTATTATTAACTATGTATCAACTTACTTGTCTAAAAAATATAGTCTTTTCCATTTACCTTTGGTGGGTACACAAGTTAATCAAAGGCCAGCGATGGTTCTATAGATGACAAGAGATTAAAGGATATGACAAAAGCCTGGAGATAAGATATAACAGCCAGTGACAAACAAGGGCTTCTTACCATCAGTGTAAGCAATAACAATTTCATTGAAACTTAGACAGGGCCGGGCGTTGGTGGCGCACGCCTTTAATCCCAGCACTCGGGAGGCAGAGGCAGATGGATCTCTGTGAGTTCGAGGCCAGCCTGGGCTACCAAGTGAGTTCCAGGAAAGGTGCAAAGCTACACAGAGAAACCCTGTCTCGAAAAAACCAAAAAAAAAAAAAAAAAAAGAAAAAAAAGAAACTTAGACAGAATGATACCTAGATATTTTAAGAAATTTATCCATCAATGTCATTTTAATAACAAAGTGAGCACCAAAATAAACATCTTTCTACATATTCTGTTCATCTGGAAATGTACCTCTAAGAACATTTTCTATATGTGTGATTCAAAGCCTTTAAACAATTTGCACATGTTTCAAGTAGATAGATACTGATAAATTGCATTAGGGAAGTATCTAACTGAGTTTCTCATCTAAAGTATGTGATAGAGCCCAAACCCCAATAGGGCTAACATATTATTATCACCGATTTGGAGGATTGTCAACATTTAAATTGAAAAACAATAAAATAGAGTTCTTGTTTTTTTGCCACTGTTAAGACCAGTATTCAAAATATAACATAAAATTGTTTTTTATCAAACTTATCCTGCTAACTCTGAGTCATTCATAACAGAAAACACGCAGGCTGAATTATGTGCATGTTTACATAAGAAGACTTCCACATTGATACAAATGCTGCAGAAGAGAAAGGGCCGCTGAAGGAGGCACAAAAAAGACAAAAGGAAGAGCTCATGCTGTAGCTCAGTCATTCGGCTTTCAAAAAGACTTTCAAAATCATAGCACTTTTTCTGTGAACAGAGACTGGGTCTCCACACCCTAGTGATTCTGACCAGGGGAGAAATGGCCTGCTGTCTACTCCCACTCCGCCTGCCGAGGCACAGTGGATGCTGTTGTAAATGACAGGCCTGTTAGATCCAGCAGTTTTGTAGCATGTATCTTGCAACACTCATTATGCATCAGGTTAAATTCACCTGAATGTTTTCGGTGACGCTGAATGCCTCTTTCATTCTGGACTAACATCAAGTACATAATAAGCTTCAACTGTATTAACTGTGCCTGCAAGAAAAGTCCAAAACAAGTTCCTTCCTGAAGGAGACAAGTGTCTGTGGGAGGGCCACTGGTTGGCCTGCAGTACCATGGGTGGCTGCAGATGCTCATTAAATAGAGTCCTGAAGAGGTAGCAATTAGCAGGGATAATTTCAGAGCGACACAGAAGCTGGCAATGGGGCATCCACTTAGGCTGCCACCTGGACTATGGCTTCCTGGCTACACCCAGGGATCAGTCCCAGTCTTCCTATTTTAGAGATGAGTTCATCCAAGCCTAGGATCTGAGAGATGATCAGTGCAACAATAACTCAAAATATGTTAATCCTGGCAAAGATCTCATGTTGACCTTTTATCAGACACAGCATGCATGACTGAAAAAGAGAAGGTAATGAAAACATTGTCTATTGAAGAGACCATGACAGCACACACAAGACCTACTACACACAGGTTCAAACCAGATAAAACCCCAGCACTGAGCAAAGGACACCAGCACTAAATTCCACCCCAACCAAGAAGCTATTTGCAATTGATACTGGCCAGAAAAAGGCAAAATTAGTTTAATTTAGTTTAGTTTAGTTTAGTTTAGTTTAGTTTAGTTTTGTTTTGTTTTGTTTTGTTTTGTTTGTTTTTCCATAGGACTGCCACAAAATATATTCATCACAGTCCAGGACATAGAGCATGCCTAGGAATAGTTCATCAACACAAAACAGACTCCATGGTTGTTTGTGAACTTTGGTTTTGTTTTGTTTTTATTCTTTTATTTTTTAAGAGAAAGGAGAATATGAAGCTGGGTGGGTAGGAAAGTGGTGAAGTTGGAAGGATCTGGCAGGAGTTGGGGGAAGAGTAAAACATGCTCGAAATATTATATTGCATGAAAAAATTATAAGCAAAATAAAAGAAAAAGAAGTAAATCGCACCAGTAGCCCCAATTTAAACAACAACAAGGAATTGAGGTTTTGCTTTGATTTTGGTTCTGAATTTGTTTATTAAGAAGAAAGCAAGCAACAGCATATGTTAAACTCCAGTACCTGATTAATACACACACACACACACACACACACACACACACACACACACACACACACAGGATCCGAATAAAATGTGTAAACACCTGATTCAAATTAAATAAATGGATCGAATTAAATACCAGTTTACATTTTACTTAGAATTCATTTAATTCCATGCAATTACTGATTTTATGTAAATATATTATTAATTACAAAACAATCATCATTTGTCACATGGAATGTTCTAATTTTTTAGTGTGAGTAAAATTATCCCTCACTGAGGCATTTGATGAGTTGTAATTAAACGTCTCTCTAAGATATTTAAACTTGAAAGATTATGAGGTTAGATTTTCTACTAAATTGATCTAGAAAAAGAAGAATACACCTCTCTGCTTGGATAATAAATGATTGTTCATCTGAAATGTTATTACAATTTCACTGAATCATGAAACAGCTAATATAATTAATCATGGAAACACACCATACACGCTGAAGCTCTTTTCAAAGACAAAACTCTAAACTTAGCAATATCCCAAAGCCTAATAATGGGATATTTATATGTGACTTTAACCTTCATTGTTTCCAAGGGTCTTTATATTCTTATTTAAAGTCAGCTTGCTTATGGTCCATAATAAGAAAGTTTGTATGTTGCTAGCATAGACAGATGAGCAAACTGCAGGAGCCCTACATGAGAATGTGCCAAGTGTTCTGACACTGTCAGACATGTGCACATGTTCTGAGATGTTCAATAGTAATGTCATTGGAAGTTTAATACTCAGGCATTATCAGTGAATAATTTCAAATAATTTCAATTAATTTCAAATAATTCATAGGACAGAAGCTAAATATTTCCATCATTTCTGATTCAGCCAAATCACTATGAAAATTGGGAGGCTTAAACTGATCTAAATTAAGGGATTGAATGTAGTCATCATACGGAGAAAAAAACAAAACACAACACTTCTTAAGATCTTTGTACTGAAGAGAAGCAGGAACTTTAATGGCTCAGAGTCCACTTCTAGTGTGGATATTTCAACTTCAGAAACCACCATGGCAGACTAGGATGGAAAAGAACATGCATTTCTAATCTAGCTCCAACATCCCTGAGTAGGCTAAATGGAGTGTGCCTTCCCGGTCCTCGCCTGAATGCTTTTCCAGTGGAAAATCAAAGAACACTGGTAGAGAGTTCCCAGAAACATTGTTTTAAATAAGAAACAACAAACCACAAAAAAAAACATTTAAAAGGAAATTAATTTAAGGCACAACAAAGCTAGCAAGTCAGGAATCCAGAGGTAAATCTTTAATCACCTGCAAATTTAAACACTGAAACGACATGCAAAGGTTTTCATTCTTAGCTTCATTGCTCAGAATGAAACACTTCTTCACCAGCAATCATAAAAGAAGACATCGCTTGATTGGCTGACCTTTATAAGTTCTTATTCTCAGTTCTAAAAATTCTGATTATACTGCTACCCAGCATGTAGGGTACTTAATATCCATAACACTGGAGTGGATGTTTTCATAATAATGTTCTTAATTGTTAGTGATGGGAAATTATATCTTTTTTTTATACTGTTTCCTTAATAGTCACTAGAGATTCAAATTACAGTTGACACAAGAAAATGTAGGAGGCTCCATGAAATTGACAGCAACATAGTCCTCATCAGTCATATTAATCTAGCCAATTCACCCAATTTACAGGACACTTGAGTCTCTTCATCTGAAAACCAAGAATAATAATGTTCACTTTTCATTTCAAATGAACATTGTTGCTCATGAAGAACACAATGCATGCCAACTGCTTGACCTTATCCCTACTCTGAAATGCACTCTAGTTTTCATTTATTCCTTAAGAACATCTGTACATAAAATTTCATTTGGTTTGTTTATCATTTATTTACTTTACTTTATTGAGATAGGGCTTCATATTATTTTTTAAATTTATTTTATTTTATTTTACAATATAATTCAACTTTACATATCAGCCATAGATTCCCCCTTTCTCCCCCCTCCCGCCCCGCCCCCCTCCCCTCGGCCCACCCCCCATTTTCATCTCCTCCAGGGCAAAGACTCCCCCGAGGATTGAGATCAACCTGGTGGACTCAGTCCAGGCAGGTCTAGTCCCCTCCTCCCAGGCTGAGCCAAGAGTCTCTGCTAAGCCCCAGGTTTCAAACAGCCAATTCATGCACTGAGCACAGGACCTGGTCCAACTGCCTGGATGCCTCCCAAACAGATCAAGCCAATCAACTGTCTCACCCATTCAGAGGGCCTGATCCAGTTGGGGGCCCCTCAGCCATTGGTTCACAGTTCATGTGTTTCCATTCGTTTGGCCACTCGTCCCTGTATTCCATCCATCCCTGGTCCCAACAACTCTTGCTCTCATAAACCCTCCTCCTCGCCAATTGGACTCCCAGAGCTCCACCCGGGGCCTGACCGTGGATATCTGCATCCAGTTCCCTCAGTCATTGGATGGGGTTTCTAGCAGAACAATTAGGGTGTTTGGCCATCCTATCACCAGAGTAGGTCAGTTTGGGCTGTTTCGCGACCATTGCCAGCAGTCTATTGTGGGGGCTATCTTTGTGGATTTCTGTGGGCCTCTCTAGCACTTTACTTCTTCCTATTCTCATGTGGTCTTCATTTACCATGAACATTCCTTGTGTTCCCTCTCTGTTCTTGATCCAGTTGGGATCTCCCGCTCCCCCAAGTTCTCTTTCCCTTAACCCTCGCCCCTCATTACCCCCACTCATGTCCAGACTGTTCATGTAGATCTCATCCATTTCTCCATCATTGGGCGATCCCTGTCCAATTAAGAAATGGGCTATAGAACTAAACAGAGAATTCTCAGCAGAGGAAACACAAATGGCTGAAAGACATTTAAGGAATTGCTCAACATCCCTAATCATTAGGGAAATGCAAATCAAAACAACTCTGAGATACCACCTTAAGCCAGTCAGAATGGCTAAGATCAAAAACACTGAAGACACCTTGTGATGGAGAGGATGTGGAGCTAGGGGAACTCTCCTCCACTGCTGGTGGGAATGCAAGCTTGTACAGCCACTTTGGAAATCAATATGGCGCTTTCTTAGAAAATTGAGAATCAATCTCCCCCAAGATTCAGCTATACCACTCTTGGGCATATACCCAAGGAATGCTCAATCATACCACAAGGGCACTTGCTCAGCTATGTTCATATCAGCATTATTTGTAATAGCCAGAACCTGGAAACAACCTAGATGCCCTTCAACCAAAGAATGGATAAATAAACTGTGGTACATATACATCATGGAATACTACTCAGCAGAGAAAAACAATGACATCATGAGGTTTGTAGGCAAATGGATGGATCTAGAAAAAATCCTCCTGAGTGAGGTAACCCAGACTCAGAAAGACAAACATGGTATGTACCCACACATAGGAGAATACTAGTTGTGGAACAAGGATGACTGGATGGCTACTCACAACACCAGGGAGGCTACCTGGAAAACAGGACCCCAAGGGCTTCATATTATATTTCAGGGTGGCCTAGAATTTACTATGTAGATCAGGTTGACCATGAACCCGTAGCAATTCCCCTGCCTCAGACTCCTCGGTAATAGGATTATAGGAGTTTGATCTACCATATCCAGCTTGAAATTTTACTCCAAAGCATTTATTCTGTGCCTGCTATTTACTATACTCCATAATAGATACTAGATAAGTATGGGCAACACATAGTCTACATTGTTCAAGTTTATAAAGTCTAGGGAGAGGAAAAGAGAAAAACAAAAACCCAGACCTAAGTTGAACATTCAGGCCAGGTGTATCCAGCTTGTTGACACTGCAATGGGATATTGTCCTCTGCAGAAAATACTCTAGAACTGTGCAATTGAGTTTAAAAAAATGGTCATAGTGCAGTTGGGTATTATTCTGGCTCAGTAATGTGGACCTTGTAGACTCTTCTCCTAAGGCCATGCCCTCACTAGCCCAAATAGTACTGAAACCAGTACATACAAGTAACATCATAAGACAGGTTGTATTTGCATACACACACACACACACACACACACACACACACACACACACACACACACACACACAC
>CABHPR010149727.1:46912-70438 GCA_902168415.1 Peromyscus melanophrys
CCACGCCAGGTGGTGGTGGCGCACGTCTTTAATCCCAGCACTCAGGAGGCAGAGCCAGGCGGATCTCTGTGAGTTCGAGGCCAGCCTGGGCTACCAAGTGAGTTCCAGGAAAGGCGCAAAGCTACACAGAGAAACCCTGTCTTGAAAAACCAAAAACAAAACAAAACAAAAAAAAAACAAAAACAAAAAAAAAAAAACAAAAAAAACCAATCCCATCGGGAGAAAAAAAAGAAAAAGAAAAACATTTCCTGAGGTGCTAATACATTCTTATTTACTCACATGTTAAGTGGAAATCAGCAAAATTCTCTGACAGCCTTAGAAAAGAGCATCAAGTGTAGACTCCTTCAGTTACATTTGTTTCTTCTAAGCAGAAAGTTTTAAGCTTGACATTTACTTCAGATCTTGGGGATATTTTGAATGGTAATGTCAACAGATCTAAATTACATGTCCAGCCTCCTTAAATATGATCTGGTAGAAATTATACTTGAACTCATAACCCATAGATTGAATGTGTGGCTGAGAGAATATGTTTCTAAATACCAAAATAATTAATTTGGATAGGGTTGAATCATCTTTCCACTCCTTGACTTGATGTGTTATACCAATGACAAGGGACCATGTAGAGAAGTATAGTACACTGGAAAACTGGAAGTAATTTTCTCACTGCTCAAAATATTTGTAATCTTTGCTTGAGTAACTATGTAGAACAGAGAAGAGTAGATCTAAGACAGGAATACAAACCACCTGAAACCAGGCACGTGATTGTGTAGCTAAAAACAGGAATACAAACCATATACAGGATTTTTATCATTGTGTTTCTGGGCCCTAATATGCTGCCTGCTATGTTGTTAGGGTTCAATGATAAAGTCCCTGTGCAGGCTGTGGCATTCCAGTGAGTGATTCCCTATAGTAGGGTCTCCTGGAGACACCCTTAACTTTGTCATTTGATGTCCAACCTCACACAGAGTACTGCATCATCTTTTCTATTATTTCAGTTGCAAAACCGGGCACCCAGCAGCAATTTAACCTTTTCTGAAGATAAAGTTCACATCAGTCAGGAATTTCTGGGATCCATTAACCTAATTAATTCTAAAAATATACACTTATAATACATGGCTGAATAAGAGCTAAGAAGTAAGTGAAGCTTCACTACAAGTTCATTAAGAAAGAACGGATCAAAAACAAGGTAAAAATTAGACACTGACTGCAACTGCATTTGTGCAAAATTGAGTTTTCTTTATTATGAAGATAAATTATATTAATTTTGAAATAAATAAAGAATACAAATTACTTCTCCATGAATATGAAGTTCAACATAATGACACATAATTACACTGATAAAATACAAACATCTCTTCCAGTGACTTAATTTAATCTTTATTTCCCCCTTTGTAAAATGTGGATAATAGCTAGACCTATCTTCTTCCTATGACCATTGTGATTGTAAATTTGGAGAATGAATACCTCCTGACATGCAACTGCTCTGAAATGACGCTTTCCTCAGTGTGTAAGAAAGGAAGAAGATTCTTTGGACCGACAGCTGTGGAGACTGCATGGGACTGGACTGGGCCCTCTGGATGGGCAAGACAGTTGTGCAGCTTGGTCTGTTTGAGTGGCCCTTGACAGTGGGAATAGGATCTATCCCTGGTGCATGAGCTGGCTTTTTGGAGCCCATTACCTATGGTGGGACACCTCTCACAGCCTTGATGCAGGTGGAGGGGCTTGGACCTGCCTCAGTTGAATGTGCCAGGCTTTGCTGACTCCCCATGGGAGACCATACCTTTTCAGAGGAGGGACTGGGGGGTGGGCTGCGGGGGAAGGCTGGGGGGAGTGGAAGGAGCGATGAGGAGGGATATGTAGTTGGTATGTGGAAAAAATAAAATAATTCTTAATTAAAAAAAGGAAGAAGTAAAACATTTGATAATCAATGAGTTTAGAAACAACTAAATCAAGTCATCTAGGATTTTGCCACTAATGTGATAATAACATAGTATGTCTTAGGAAAAAGCTTCAGAATTGCCAGCAATGAGGAAAATATCAATTAAACCTTAGACTAAATAAAAGAGAGACCTTTATTATAGTACTAATGGGAATTGCCAAAGATTGGAAGAATTTTTAAGCCTGTGTTGTTCTACTAAGAAAAACATCTTAAATGACAAATGTAGTCTTAGAACTACCTAAGCCAAATGTTTAAAAATCAGATTCATTAAAACTTTCTAATTTATAAGCCTTCTCTATATTTAATACTCAGATTAACCTAGTTTATCATTTTAATTTGTTTACATTTTTAACCAGCCCACTTAATAATAAAATCTGAAAGTGTCAATATATGGGAGACATGATAGGAAAAGCTAAATTAAGTAGGTTTTGGTTTATAGTCAGGAGAGCGAGGGAGGGAGTGGGGGAGAGATAGACAGATAGATGGTTGATGATAGATAGATAGATAGATAGATAGATAGATAGATAGATAGATAGATAGATTCTGTAATGTAAGAGGCAAAAAATATGATAAGGTTAAGATATTAGTAAATGGAAAAACATCCAATTTAAAAATCTCCATGGAAAATCATGCAAATTCTATACTACATAATTAGCACTCTTTATGGAATCCCTTTGCTATTTTAATATAAAATACCCTGAGAATATGAAGAGCTCTGTACTAGGTGAGAGAAGATTCTGGAATGAGTAAGGGAGACCTAATCTCTTCCCCTAAGTTTAAGTTGTTACAATAGAAGTAGAAATGGTACAGGAGCACAGACATGCTTTAACGATGGTATATTTATTAGAAAACTGCTTTTATTCATTCTCTTTCTCATCTTTGGGACATAAAAATATCACATGATGCAGCTTTGTTTACATGTTTCTGATATCTAAGATTTGACTGTATTTTCCCTAAGGCAGCTCTGTCCTTCCTTCAGTGTGGAAAACTTCAACACATAATGATACTGCCATTGAAGAATCAACAAAAAAGAAGTCATTAAAACTGAAGATCAAACACATTTAATCTTCAGACAGGATCCCTGGCCCTATGTGGTTTCTGAGAACTATGCCAATGTGGTGCTAGCGGGTATGGGAACAGTGTCATGGAGCACTGTGGAATTCTGCAGACCTGACTTTAAATACAGTTAAGTAGCAGTGCAAAGTTCAGCAAGCATGCTTCTCTCCTGGGCTCTTACTTCTAGTAAGATGGTTTTATAGTCATGCATCTCTTATAGTATTATAAGGAAACTGACTTTTGCTCAGCTAGGAAAGATCATATCCAGTACTAATACATCTGTAGGAGTAATGTTAATGGTAACTCCTCTCTTTTCTCTGTTCTTCACTTTGGAATAAACTCCCAAAGGATTGTCCATTCCCTGAGCTAGATGCACACAACCAATGAGACATAAAAGATGGCTTCTGTGTTCTGGAAATACATGTCCTTCTTGAACATGGATCTAGGTGTGAAATGTGAGAAAGAACCTACCTGAGAAATTTTTATCAACACATCCCAGATGGGTTATTCACAGAACTGCACTGAAGATCCATGATCACTAAACATCAAGTGGCTTCTAGGCTTTCAGCAGAGGAAGAGCTTCACTGGCGCAGTCTGCCCACACTACATGTGGGCATGAGCCAAGTGCTCTCTTTAAAGTCCCTCAAGCCCTAATGATCCTGAACATGAAAACATGTATTGTGCTGCCAACATCACTAATGACCAAAAGCAAATAAGAGGAAAATTAGAGTGCTAAAGAGACCTGACCTGATTTTGGCTACCTGCCAGACGTTCAAGGAGTGCCAAATGCTTTTTGCACAGGTCACACCTGCTTAATTAGCAATAATAAGAGCTTTGGGAAGTTCAGAGGGAAATTAAATAGTTACAGATAAATGATCTAACAATTTGGTCTCAACCAGAGAGGGGACAGGATGCAATTTAATAACATGATCACAAATGGAATTGCAGGTTAACGACCTTGCACTTTATAATTTAATGGAGCACACACAGTACCAGGCTGAAAGTAAATGGATTGTCAAATTCAAATGTATAGAGTGGCATTTCATAAATAAATTATTATAACCCTAATTGCAAATAAATTGCCAGGTCTTAATCTGACTTGATAATTAAGTCACAAGTGATTTGCTGCCTGGTTCTTGCCTAAACTGGTACCAAATAAAACTATTTAACTCAATTAAATTTGTCTTAAATTTGTCCAAAAATTTTCCCCAGTTGTGGAGATACATTGGAATCCCATATATATAATAAGGAATACTTTTCATCCTTTGTATTTAGTGATTACTAACAATGGGGAATGACAGAACAGAGAACTAAGTAAACTTACCTTCCTAAATCTCAAGACACTTTGTCAGCTCTGAGCTAACCTTCTAGAATGATTTTTTTTTCTTGAAAATCTTGTAGGATATTTTTGAGATTATAATACAATTATATCATCCCCCCTTATCTAATGGCAAACTGAATTTTACTTAACAACTTAGAAGGTCGTTTATTTTTATTTTTAGAAAGATCAGCAGACAATTAAAAACTCATTTTTAATGATTTATTTTTATTTCATGTGCATTGGCATTTGCCTACATGTATGTCTGTGTGATGGTGTCGACTGCTCTGGAATTGGAGTCATAGACAATTGTGAGCTGCCATGTGGGTGCTGGGAATTAAACCCAGGTCCTCTGGAAGAGCAGCCAGTGCTCTTAACAACTGGAACATCTCTACAGCCCCTAAAAACTAATTTTCGAGAAAAACTTAGTGACCATATGAGAAAATGCAAATGTATATTCCAACAATATTATATAATACAGCTAATTGTCAGACTTTCAAGGTAAATTGCAAATCAACTGATTGACTGATAAAGCCTGAAATGGTCTTCCCTGGTATATTTGCAACAAAAAATATGATACAATAAGCAATTCAATATCTTAACCAAAAAAAAGTTCTTAAGAAATACCTTTTGACTTGTAATTCCTCTTAAACAATCTTTTAGCCTTTTTGAACATGTGTATTTATTTTGGTATTTTCATCAGATACATCCCCATAACTGTTTATTATTTCCCCTCCTTTGCTAAACCCCATTTATCTGAAAAAATTGCTCTTATATTTCATGTTATTTACTTATTTATGAGGGCCATATGTGTTTTAGGTACAGTTGCCTTCATAAACATTGGTAGGGCATTATTTACTAAAACATAAACAAAAACAGTGGCTATAGCATTGAAGAAAATTTCTTTCTTTTACCTCCCGGAGGGGTCACTAACTACCAATAGCTCTTAAGAAATGGTGGTGCCTCTCAGTTCCCTCCTCTTCCATGCTAGAATGTTGAAGGGCCTATTCTTGTAGAGGTCTTGTCCAAGTAACCACAGCTGCTGTTATTCCAGGAATGTCATGTCCAGAAGACAATATTTTACAACACTCTTCTCCATCCTCCATGCATTACAGTCATTCCAGCTTTTATTCTTTGATGTTCCTCGAGCCTGGGAGGGGTGATAAAGGTGTTCTTAAGACTTAGCACTCCACAGTCACCTATTCTCTGCACATTGACCAAGCATGGCTCTTTGTATTAACCACTACTGCTGAAAAGTCACCTGACCAAGACAGAACAACATGAATCTGTGGATAAAACACAAAATTTAGAAGGCACTTTGACAACCTGTCCTTTTACAAAATCAGCAGTAGTAGGTTACCTCTAAGGTCTGTGACATCTCCAGTGCTGAGATTTGACCTGGTTTATAGTAACAGATATCAATTCCCTTTTGTTGAGCATGCCTAAATCTAAAAAGCAAAGCAATTGGTTACTCAATTAACAGTCGTGCAACGATGGCACCATTGAGCACATCTTGCCTAGTGTCAGGGTTGTGTAGTACCTGGGACCTACAGCTAGGTGAGACCGTTGATAACTTTTCTCCTATAGGTTACTGCATAACACTTCTAAGTGTAATGTTTCACTAAGAAAACTAGATATCAAGGAGGAGGAATCCAGCTTGATGCCTCTAATTTTTCCTTTCAAAGTGTGTGGTGCCTTCAGCAAAACAGAATAACTAATCAGTTCCAGAGGGTAAACAAGTGAACTGTACTTTTTTGTTGTTATTGTCTCTGGGGCCTCCTTGATTAACAATTTATAGTGAAGCAACCCAAATTTGGCACTGGTGTTTTTATTTAACAACTCTTGGCATCTGGAAGGAGCATTGTCCACCTGTGAATGTACCTCCACTGATATTTTCTACTTTTTACCTTTAACAACTGTAGGTTTCATATTACTTTTTCACATTTCCCAAGTTTCAGTTAACACTCACAGTCATTCATCATTCCTTCCTCAGTTTCTTCCCCCACCTGTTCCACAGCTTCCTCCCTGTTAACCTTTTCCAATGCAATGATTCTTCTGCTATATTACCCTGTTCTACTACCCCTACTACTCAAGGATTCTTTTTTTCACACTCGTGATCACTTCTAAGTATCCTGGCATCAACCAAAATTACAAGTTAAGCATGCAGATCTAAAAACTAAAAGAATATAAGGGATAACATCCAATAGAATATTTTCCAGCTCCATCTATTTTCCTGAAAAATTAATAATTTCATTTTTCGTTGCAGATTATTAAAAGGGGAATTTTCATATTACTCCTGTTTTTGCACTAGAACTGGTAAATCAAGGCATAGTTTGTCAGTTGGGATTTCCTGACACACCTGCACTGAGAGAGAACTTGGATCTATGATTGATGTTCCCTCGGCTTAGAATATCTTGGCTTGTTTAGGTTCTATGTGAAGCTCATCCATGAAGACAAACTTGGTACTGATTCATGAATGTGATAGCTGAGGTGATTCTTGCTTAGCTAGGGAATGGGGCAGGATATATATGTAGGGTCACAAGTTACTGTAAGAATTGTTTGGGGTGTATGTAAGGATTGTGTGTTCTCTGACCTCATGGAAGCAGTCTGCTCTGTGCTGTAGTGGATCAGAAGAAGCAGAAAGGTTTTCAGGGCCTGTGACTTCACAAGTGTGGTTTGCCTGGCAAAGGAGTTGAAGGCAAGGATAATCAATCATGAGGATCATAGGAGCTCTGATATCATAAGCAAGGATAGAAGAAATAGAATCTTTCAGTTTCAAAACTTACCCAGTATTTGGTATTGAATGGATACAAAGATACCTCAGCAACTGTGAGGTGTGAAATTTGGTTATCATGTTCATATGTCACACAGCTATGGGAGACTTTTGGATATTCTTTCTCTGGGTGTCTCTGTTTCCAATCTCCATTTCTGTGGCCTGTAGTTAGATATGTCATAATACTATGCTTTTCATATCCTAATAATAGATTCATAGTTTACTGATCATAGTATCATGATTATGCATGCTTCTGATCCTTGTAAATAAACTACTTGTAAATAAATTTGTAAATGTACTCCAGCGAAGAAAACAATTACCACAGTGGATACAAAACTTACATAAAGAGAAAATCTTTGCCAATTATTCATCTGCTAGGATGATACTATCCAGAAAATATAAAGAACTCAAAATACACACCCAATGAAGAAACAATCTAATCAATAAAAAATCAATTTAACAGACAGTTCTCAAAGGGAGAAATACCCATACGCAATAAAAATGTGAAAAATGTTCAATATGTCTAACCATCAGGGAAATACAAAACAAAACTATATTGCAGTTCATTTCACTCAAGTCAGAATGATTATCATTTAAAAATTATTGGCAAGGATGCAGAAGAAAGGGACACTTATACCACATGAATGAGAATGTAAATTTGTCCAGTCAGTGTGAAAACTAGTTTGGAGATTTCTCAAAATAATTCCAAAAGCACTGTTACACAGATAATCCTGATTAAACTCTGTGAATCTCAAAACAAGACAAGACAGTCATGGATGTGGGGGCGGTGACTGTAGAAAGGGATGCTTGTGGAGGAAGAGGGTACCAGGAGTGAGGAAGAGATTAGAGAGGTGGGGCTATCACAACCACCTTATATATGCATGAAGTTATCAAAGAAGAAATTCAACACAGGTCAACAATTTTTTAAACAAACCAACCATACGATCAAATTATATAAATCATGATGTTTCCCAAAGGAATCATCACACCTACACTACAGTCACGGTATAATCCTATTTGTCCACACATATGTGAGTGAATGAAGAAAGTATAAAACACATAAGCACTGGGATTTTATTTAGCAATGAAGAACTGAAGTATACCATTTGCAGAAAAACTGGTAGACTTTAGATTATCAGGTCAAATAAAATGTTTAGCCAACTAAGAAAGACATTATTGGATGTTTTCCCTCATATATGGAGTCTATATTTTAAAGAAAGAAACCATGAAGTGTTCTTCCCTTGGAAAGAAGATTTCTCCTTCAGTCAGCTGTTGTAGAATATTATTTTAAGATGAGTTACATTTGTTTATACTGTGGAATATTTGTTTTAATGATGCAAAGATGTGTTGCATTCTTTTATGTTGCATTTATATAACTCTGTGGCTCTGTGATTCTTTGCCTGTCTAAAACACCTGATGGTCTAATAAAGAGCTAAACGGCCAACAGCAAGGCAGGAGAAAGGATAAGTGGGGCTGGCAGGCAGTGAGAATAAATACAAGGAGAAATCTGGAAGGAGAGGAAGAAGGAACAAGAGAGAAAGGAGGAGGACTTCACAGGCCAGCCACACAGCCCCACAGCCACACAGCCAGGCATGGAGTAAAAGTGAAGTAAGATCAGAGGAGTAAGAGTAAAAGCCCAGAGACAAATGGGATAATTGAAGTTAAGAAAACCTGGCTAGCAACAAGACAAACTAAGGCTAGAGATTTATAAGTAAGAATAAATCTCCATGTGTGATATTTCCACAATAGACTACTGGCAATGGTCGAGAGAAAGCCCGAACTGACCTACTCTGGTGATTAGATGGCCAAACACCCTAACTGTCATGGTAGAACTCTCATCCAATGACTGATGGAAGCAGATGCAGAGATCAATGGCCAGGCCCCAGGTGGAGCTCCAGGAGTTCAATTGGTGAGAAAGAGGAGGGATTGTATGAGTGAGAATTGGTGAGACCAAGATTGGAAAAAGCACAGGGACAAATAGCCAAACTAATGGAAACACATGAACTATGAACCAATAGCTGAGGAGCCCCCAACTGGATCAGGCCCTCTGGATAAGTGAGACAGTTGATTAGCTTGAACTGTTTGGGAGGCCCCCAGGCAGTGGGACCAGGACCTGTCTTTAGTGCATGAGCTGGCTGTTTGGAACCTGGGGCCTATGCAGGGACACTTTACTCAGCCTGGGTGAAGGGAGGAGGGCACTGGACCTGCCTGGACTGAATCTACCAGACTGAGCTGAATCCCCCTGGGGGAGGGA
Organism: Peromyscus melanophrys; assembly: GCA_902168415.1. Taxonomy (NCBI): domain Eukaryota; kingdom Metazoa; phylum Chordata; class Mammalia; order Rodentia; family Cricetidae; genus Peromyscus; species Peromyscus melanophrys. The sequence continues at coordinate 56,253 of CABHPR010149727.1, forward strand.
GTCCTTGCCCTGGAGGAGATGGGAATGGGGGGGGGGGGGGCGGGGGGGGGGGGCAGGGGCAGGGAGGACAGGGGAATCTGTGGCTGATATGTAAAATTAAATTATTAAATTAAATTATAAAATAAAAAAACAGAAAAAAAGAGGTCATCTAAAAATGGGATAATTTGAGAGCTATGGAAGAATTTCTCCAAGCACATTTTTAGAAATTGAAGTGTAAAATTGTAAACTGGGAAAAGAGAGAAAACTGGAAGCAAAGATCATCGAGGGAAGATTGTTTCTGACAGGTAAGCTGGGTGCTTATTTCATTATGTAACCTACAGGAAAGGTTTAGTAACTATAACACACTACTTTGATTGTAAGGTACAAAATTGAATAGAATTAGTTATGGCCATCAATGTCTCATTTTGGATTTATGTTCCTGGTATACTCAGGTATATGACTCATATGAGGAGCAATGGATTTTAGAAATTAAAGTTCAAAAAACTACTCAGTTATGTTAATAGATAAGGAAACATAAATGACTACACAAAGACATCAGCAGGAAAAACAAATGTCTACAAATTATAAAGAAGAAAGGTGACAAATAAGATACATATGTAGCCATAAGATAAACTATGAAAGACCATCATGTATGTTGTGTGGTTAGAAAATACACATTCTTCTTACAAAGCCCCTGAATCGAAACAGAAATTTCTGTGTTTGATTAATTTTGCTATAATTTGTTGAGTGTAAATAATGGGTAAAATGTGACTTTGGTAAATTGAGAACTGAAAGTGTTAATGGAAAAAAGAAAAAGAAAAACACTGTGGATCAGGATGCTGAAATGTGTCTGCTCCTCCTAAATATTCCATATTTACCGTTTCAGCATAGAACATGTATGAAGAATAGCATTGTTTCCATACTGAGAGAGAACTGAATGACAGTGAACTAAGCTATTTTGTAAGACAGGCTTAGCCATTAAATCTGCCATTTTATTACTTAATACTCATAGTGCTATTTTCAGTGCATTCTACAATTAAACACTTAAAACAATTGTAGTGATTTTTTTCAAGTACATATCTTATATATAGCTTATTATCATGCTATCCAATAAGCCTGTCCTCAAGGCATTTCCTTTCTTTTATCCCATGACAGGAAAATGATATAATTTTAAACTGAAAATTGAGTGGAAGAGATGGGCTAATAAGGAAGAAGTTTTTAAAGAAAATATGAATGTTCGTAATTATAATATTAGACTCCAGCATAGTGGACATCAAATAGAAAGTCTATAAAAATGAACCTGAAACTATATGTGTTTTTATAGATTAAAAAATAAATAACTCAGGAACACATGAACAGAAGAAAAGAGTGCAAGATTTGAACTCAGGATTCAGCCTTTAAGGAGGGATTTGGTCTCACAGAGCATTAGCTGCCAAATCAAACTGCTTTGGGAATCATGGATCCAAAGAACAATTAAATAAAAATAAATAAATCTGCCCAAACCCAGATGCCTACATGTCAGCATAAAACCACAATCAATAATGCCAGGACAGTATGTCTTCACTAGAGCCCAGAGTGTTGGCCCTGAGTATTGCAACATAGCTGAAGCACAAGAGAAAGACCTTAAACCAGCCCTTATGAACATGATGGAGGCCCTTGAGGAGGGAATGAATAAATCCCTTAAGAAACCTGTGAAAACACAAACAGTGGGAGGAACGGTTTTTACAATCTAGTTCGGCCTAGGGAAACCACAGAGGCTTTTCCTAAGAAAAATATGTCTGCAATGTAACCATAGTTCATGGCTTAGGGGAAAATAAACAGAAATAACCAAGGCTGTGTGTCCTTACAGACAAGATATTAATTTTGTGTTCTCTACTTGCTGTCTCTGTATTCCCACTCCCCGTATATATTATCAAAGGAAAGTTAATTTACCTAAGTCTCAAATTCTGCATATGTGAAGTGGGGATAGTAATATCCAGTCTTCACAAGTATGGGTCAGAAAATGTAACAGTGTTTATTTATTGATTATTTTTGTTTCTGATACAATTACTATTATGAATTAGAAAAAATGTAGCCAATTGTTGCAAAGTACAGTTTGTAGGGTGGAGTACACATTGGAACTTAGATTCCATCTATTCCATCAACTCTGAGTTTGTGAGGACGGTATATTATTGCTAACAGTACCCAGTGACCTTTGTGAGATAAGTAGTAAATGTTTTCTCTTATGTGACAATTGGTGAACTATAGCAGGAAAATTGTATAGAGTCATTTAAAGAAGTTGAGGTAGCATTTCCCTTAAATTAAGTAGAACAAGTGGGATGAAAATAAGTAAAGAAACATGAAGTATTTTAGAAAGAAAAAGAGGCAATTCAGTGAATTCTCAAAGGCACCAATTAAATCTCAGTGGTTATAATGGAATGCAGTTTATATTAACTTCAAATTACTCCATGATTACAGACCAAATGTTGTCACCTTAAGGGTCAAATCTGGAACAGGTTGATATGAGAGATATCATCACAGACTTCCCAAAGATAAGTCAGCATATGGGAAAGGATTAGTCTGTGTATAGAACAGTATATATCATTACAAATGACATTAAATGAAAAAAATAAGAACGTACAAGAAAAAATTTGCTGATATATTGATGGATTATAACTAGCTAGAGTTTTTATATTGAAATACTCACTTCTTTTCTTGAGGATAAGGAAATTATCTAATCTTAAGGCCCTCCAGTTGATTTTTCTCCTTGACTCAATGAATTTGGAGTAACAGTCAACTTGACTTGAGACTATAGATGCTAGCAACCTGAGATTCTGACTTGCAGCCATTCTGGAGCATGACTGAAGCATGAGAATAGTGTCTCCCCAAATGGCGTTTTCAATAAAACCTTCCATAGTTCATATTATATAAATCAGAAAAAAAGGTATGATCTTAGCTTGCATTTACCAGTCACCCATGGGTGAGTAAACTGTACAATATTTTAGTCTATCAAGCCCTGGGACAACATGACAGCTGCTTAGCTATTCTGTGCTACTTTGTACTTCTCAGAAGGATAAGTAAAAAAAACTCAGAACTGTGTGATTCTCATCCTCAAAGCAGGGAACATGACAGACAAAAAAAAAAAAAAAAAAAAAAGTCCACACTAAATAAACACTGGGGTTGGTTGCAAATATCATCGACAGAACAAGTTGGAGGAAATACCTCTATTTTCTGATTAGTCAGATCCCATCTGTTTATAAAAGTTTCAAAGAAAAGAGTTCAGGAAGACCCTCAACTTAATACTATCAGTCATGAAAAAGCAAAGAACTTTAATCTTCCACTAAAAGGAAATATTTGGCATGACTTTATTCAATCTGCTCCATCTACCATAACCACTAAGAGTCTTATCACAGCTTTAGTCCATCCTCCCCATCTACTGCAACCAATAAGAGTCTTATCATGGCTTTATTCTATCCCTTCTATCTACCATAACTACTAAGAGCCTTATCATGGCTTTATTCTCTCCTCTCCGTCTGCCATAACCACTAAGAGTGTTCAAAAACAGAGGAGATTAAGATAAACATTCCTATAATATATGTCTGAAAATACTAGCAAATTGCTAGAAATACACTAAATTGTTGACAATGATTCTCCCATTTTTCATGTGTGCACCTTGGTCCTGTCCATCCTGGATTCCTACTGAGTCTGGTTGAAGATAGATAGCTAAGTTTAATCAAAGTAAAACAACTGACCAGACTGTTTGGGATCTGATGGAAATCTGATCTTTGAAGTAAAATAAATGTTAAAGAGTCACTATCCATTTTGCAGATTCGGTACAGAGATTCTAAACTCAAAAAGGAAGGTGATGAAGAGAGACTGCAGGTAACTATCAAGACTAGTCTATGGTGGTTTTTTGAAACTGTTACTCACTGGTATGTTTAAGTTAATAAAAATAAATAAGTAAACAGTGATTATCTAGAATCTTCAAAACAAAACTGACCAGATTTTTATATACACCAAGCAAGGCATTAGTTTTTTCAGTCTCTGGTTTAATACTAAAATGGATGAAATTTTACACTATTCAAGACTGAGGTTAGTAATAATAATTCTGGGTGATTTAACTCAAAATTTTGAGATGATTTGATTGCACAGAGGTTTTGTAAACAGCCCAGGTCTGTTTCTGTTTTGTATCACTTCATACATCCATCCAGATTGTGAGGCTCAGGAGAGTTTTAGGGACATAAAAGTGACACAGTGGATCCACTTATGTCCTCTGAAACCACATTGTCTATGCTTGAGAACTTGGTTGAATTCTGAACATCACTATGATTGGAGAAAACAGTCAGCTTTCTCATTTCATCATTTCTCTCCTTAAGATCGCCTGTAATGATTCCACCACATTAAGTGACAGGAGAGTGTAACAGGCTTTCTTTTGGGGGCCACCAATCAGCTCCCAAATCATGACATGGAGACTTATTAGTTATAAATGCTAGGCCTTATTTTATGCTCATTTCTTTCTAACTCTTATGACATAAATAAACCTCCTTTTCTTCCTCTACATTTTGACTCTGAGCTTTTCACCTTTCTTTCACTCTGTATTTCCCCCTATCCTGCTTCTCCTGTCTGTCTGACTGTTGGCTACCTGACTTCAGGTCCTGGATGTGTCCCTCTCTTTCTCCCTCATTTTCTTCTCTTTTTCTTTTCTTAAGCCTAGGTTTCTCCTCCTATTTATTGTCTCTGCCCACCATCCCTGCCTATCCCTCTCCTGTCTAGCTATTGCCTATCCAGCCTTTTTATTAGACCAATCAAGTATCTTAAGCAGGCAAGATAAAACAGCAACACATCTTTACATAATTAAACAAATGCAGCATAAGCAAATGTAACATATCTTTGCATCATTAACAAAGGGAGCACAATCAAATGTAACACACTTTTTCATAGTTAAAGTAATATTCCACAATATTTCCCCCTTTTTATCTAAAGAAATAAATAGGTTTTAATTTTAACATAGTAAGGCTATATACAATAAGAATAGTTATCAAGTAAGAATTACATTTACAATATCTGGTCCCTTTGTGTTTGGCAAATTCAGAGAAATCACTCTATTATCTATCCTATCTTGATGAGTCCAAAGCTCTGTACACATTTTACCTTCGGTCACAACTAAGGAAAACTGTAACTATAACTATATAGTCTTCAATTCTATATCAAAGACCCCAGAAGGATATAATATTATCTGAGCAAACAAAAGTGCAGTGAAACCCGCTTCCAAAACTATATAAATACAAACATGTGGCTTCCTGGACAGTCACCTAAGGGTCTTACACAACATTGGGGCATCCATCTTTGGCCTACAGGCCTAAAAGATCTGGAATACTCTTCTATGAAGCAGGGATTTTGAAGGACTGTCCTGCCTGGCTTTGGCAAAGTTCATCAGTAGCTTTCCTTTGTGTCCAGCATGTCCAGTTTGGACAGTATACTGCTAGCAGTCAAAACAAGGACAGTTTCTTGTCCAAATGGCTAGCTTTGCCACAATGAAAGCAACTTCCTATGGAGGTTCTGTGGTGCCCATGATCCTTTTATGAAGTAGTTGGTACTACCAGGAACAGATATGTCTCACTATCAAGGAAAGCCTTAGGTTATTAAGCATCTTAAATGCCATAATCTATAGGTCTTTGAAGTATTTGAAGACCTTCTATCTATCTAAATATATCTGTTTAACCTTGAAAACATACCTAATGTGACTACAAGTTTGATTACTATAGATGACTAACTACTAACCTGCATTTCTTATACATTATATTTTTAAGTAAGCTGCATAAATACAATACCACAGATTAGAAACATACATTCAGTATAACAGAAATAACTTTAAATTTGTATCAATATACCAAAATCCATACTGATGTAAAATATTTGAGGTTAATAGTTGTCCTTTTATCTTATATTCCTATATCCCCCTAAATGATGCCAAACATCCATAACCCATTAAATAACCAAAAACCACCCATCCCACCACTTGGAAATGTGGATGCTGTGATTCTCTAGATTGCTTCCTATTGTCTGTGGGTGAAGGCACATCCACAGTCAAGTCCTGAGAAATCTAGCCATAACATTTGTTGTCCAGTCTCTGTGCAATGGGAAAGCACAAGGTTTATCTGCAGTCCTGGTTAGAATAGTCTGTGAGGCTGGACCATCTCAGCCAGCAGTCTTGAAACTGTTCTGTATACAGAACTCTGAAGAAACTGCAACAGAGGCACTCTGAGAGGCTGGATCACCTGTGCCACCCATTTTCTTTGGTTTCTGGCCGCTTGCTCTGAAAACACACAAATTTTCAAAGGTAACATATATATCTGCACTAACACAAGTATGGACTGTGTGTTGTACACAAGTCAGCCAAAGATGATTTTTTGTTTTGTGTTTGAGCAGGTAAAATATACGTCACCATTTTGTAGTTTTTCTAGGTTTATTTCTTTATATCTGTAGCCAGGATTTTCAGGAGTGGTCCCCTGGTCAAACCTGATCTCTATTAACCTTGAATGAATCCACAGCCTTCTGGTTTCTGTGGAAAAAAGCTTAACTCTTCCCTGTAGCTGGAGAATTTCTCTCCAGCTCCCTCTAAGTCCCGCCAGTCCCAGAGCCCACTTATAAAATAAACACACAGACTCTTACATTATTTAAACTGCTTGGCCATTAGCTCAGGCCTATCATTGTCTAACACTTACTCTTATATTTAGCCCATTTTTATTAATCTTTACTTTGCCACGTGGCTCGTGGCTTACCGGTACTTTACATCTTCCTTGTCCTGGTGGCGGCTCCAGGCGGTCTCCTCCTCAGTCTTCCTGTTCCCTCAATTCTCCTCTCTGTTAGTCCTGTCTATACTTTCTGTCTGGCTACCAGTCAATCAGTGTTTATTTATACAGAGTGATATAAACAGCACTTCCCCAACCCAATACATTTTTTGACTTCCATTTTAAAGTTAAAGCATCCCTAAAGTATCTAGGTTAGTTTAACTCAGCAGTCCCTGTTACAGTCCCATGTCTCTTAGCAGCTGTCATTTGTCCACCAGAATTCAAAAAATTCAAAATCAACAAGGCACCTTACAGGATCCAGACTCCCGTGTGTTTCCTATCTTTACATGGCTTATCCTTTTTATACTGCTTTATTCTTTCTTTAAAGACTTCATTATTTTTAAACTATTTATTTTTTCTATGACTGTCTATATCCTTTTTCATTTCTTTCTTAAGCCTAAGCTCATTTTTAAAAACACTGTAACCTTTTTAGAGTTTTTTTATTCCATCTTAACCTTTAAACTGCTAAGCTGCTAAGGCCCTCTTGGCTCTGGCTACTGGCCCTGCCCCCTTCTTGGGTCAATGAGAGGCCAGCTCTATGCCCCTTGGGCCTGGTGAGGGCAATGTTTTTTACTGGGAACTGCATTCATTCACCCCAGCTCTGGGAGGCTGGTGCCTGTGCTGCTCCAGGCATCTCTCCGCAATATGCTGTTTCTACTTACTTTGCTGGCTTTTTTTTCCCCAGCTATCCCTAGTTAAAATAATATTCCACAAAAAAATTTTCATTTGGATGGCAATTCATAATAAAAAAGGATTTGGGAGGTTAGTATCCATAGTTCATGTTTTGGATCAGCATCTGTATTCTGGGTTTCTAGATTACCTTTTAATGAAATTAACTATTGGTTGTTGATTTTGCTATCTGTTTTACTGTTAGATTTTTGCAGAAGAATTCATTAAGGTTGAAATGTATTACTGAATTCTACATAATTTCCAAAATTGGTGCTATAAAAGTCCTTTTCCAATTTCCATTACAATGTTGGTTTCAATAAACTTAAAAAAAATTAACAGAGTCCATATTTTATACATCAATATAATGTGTTTTAATTATATTCAGCCCCCATTTGCCCCCTCACACTTCCTCTGGATCTGTTTTTCTTCTCAACACATTCTTTTCCAATTTCCATGTCTTCATTGAATTTAATTAGGGATGCTTGAATGAGCATGACTTAAGAAGTTATTTACTAAAGTACGGGCTTCTTACCAATAGCTACACCACTGAAAAAATATGTTCATGACCCCTCAGCATCCATTAACTCCTAGTAGCTCCACACCTAGGCTTATAGCCTCATATGCTCCTCTTCCATCCATGCTTCAGTGTTGATGGATCCAGTCTTGTGAAGTGTAGCCACAGCTTCTTTGAATTCATTAGTACAATCATCACACATTAGTGTGACATTTTGTCCAGATAGGAGTGTTTCACACCACTTCATCCCTTACTTTGGTTATAACATCTGAGATGTTTACTAAACTTTTGGGCTGAGCTGAGGGGTAATATATACATCCCATGTCCAACTGAGCATATGGCAGTAACTTATTCTCAGTTGTTTGACCAACTAAGAATAGCTGCATTAATTATTGTATTAACTGTAAAGAGTCTTCTCTGACCAAGATTTAAGGCAGCATAAATATAATAATACAAATATAAATATTTAGAAAGCAACTTGACAACATGCCTATTTGGAGTAACGATAGTACTGGGTTCCACCTGAGGCCCATGACACCCATATCATAGACTTTCAATGAGGTTTATAGTACTAGCTGTCAATTCGCTCAAGTGGAGCAGGCTTCAAATGCAATCAGAAAGTGACTGGCTACTCTTATAACTCTTATAACTATTGTGTCATTAGGCAGACCCTCCCTGGCAAGTTGGTATTCTAATATGCAGAGTCCACGGTGGGGTAGGACTGCTGTTGACTTTTTGCCATGGCAGCCTGCATATCACCTTCTGTCACTATGAAAGCTTCCACGTCAGTTTCAGCTTGGTTTTTAAATGTCCCGCAACTAAAGCCTTGAGTGTCCTGATCATCAGAGTTTTACCATCTATTTCTAGTGGATAATGAATAACAATGGGCATATCTCTATGGTGTTGAACTCTGGAAACCTCTTGACCAATAACTCATTGGGAGATATATCACACTTGACAAAAGTATTTTTATTTAATAATTTATGTCTTATGGGACATTATTGTATACCTCTGTTCATATTCCTTTTAAGTTATGTTTCTATTTTATTTTATTTTTATGTGTGTGGATGATTTGTCTGCATGTCTGTCTGTCTATGTACCACCATATATGTGAATGGTTCCTGTGGAGGCCAGAAGAAGGTGGCTGATGCCCTGGGACTGGAGATACAAATAGTTGTGATCTGCCAGGTGGGTGCAAGGAATCCTCTGGAAGAGCAACTGATGCTCTTAATCTTTGAGCCATCTCTCCAGCCCCTATACTCCTTTTTAAAATTAACTAAGAAATGAGTGATTCAATAAAATTTTAGAATAGTGTTTTATTTTTAAAAAATTGTACAACTGCTGCAGCAAACTAGAGTAAAAATCTTAAAAATGTATCTTGTATCTTAAGTTTGCCAAAATAGGACAATTATAAGCAAGATATACAATTGTATATGAAAGCATAGCTGTAGCTTTTGTGTAGAACTTTCCCTTGCTTGTGTTTTCTTACTATAGCCTCTGCTAACATCTAAAAGCTAAATAAATATAAATAAATAAATAAATAAGCAAATAAATAAATAAATAAAGCCCTGACTTCTGCCAATTACCTTGTAAGTGAATGGCTCCTGCTAAGCCAAGTCTTGAACTTACTATAGTTTTGTGATGAACTCAGGGCTAGAGCCCCTATTAAGACATATCTCATTCTAAGCTTACAGACACTGTGAAAAATGTGTTACTGTTTTTGACCTCTAAAATTTTTAACAATTTGTAATGGAGCAACAGATACTTAACACAGGGATCCAGGTCCTGTGTTCACAACTGGGGTATACTGTGGTAGTAACTATAGTCCCTGTGTTTGTAGCTCTTCTAAGACATGCCTGAGGTGACCAAAGTACAGACATGCTGTATGGGAAGCTGGGCATCTTCTGACCAGAAACATGCATAGACTGGTAGAAAAGTTTGAGCATGCACTATCTATTTGACATCCTTCTCTTAGTTAATATTCATTGAAACTTATAGGAATCCCTGTTAATACTCAGATTTGAAATCTCAGAGCCAAGTGCTGTAGCTGAGAGGCCTGATTTGCATACATGAATATGCAGCAACACGAGCCCCTTGCTTGGGAGTTCGGCCCTGTGATGGGTGTCAGCAATATGTGTGTGGCTGTGCATTTCCCCTCCCAGAACTGAACTCAGGAAATGAAGTCAGAGTTGGGAGCACAGGACAGCAGCCCCTACTCAATTTTTGTTCTCTAGTAAGTGCTCACAGTGACATCACCATTCTGAGTCACTTTTACTTATCTAAGTTGTAGAAATTTTGATGTGTTTTTGAAGCTTCATTCTGGCTTGAGAAAAAGTGAATAAACCATTCAAATATAGCATATGCTCTAAGAACACATTACTTACACACAAACAGAAAAACATTCATTGTCATGAATGGCAGTTGTGAAAATGCAGAAAAGGGCAAATTTATAAAGATTTAGGCTTGGATTATAATATGTGATACTTTCAAGTAATGCTTTTTCCATTTGGAGGACATTTATAATGTAGAAGAGAATTCTTGAGAAAAACATAGAATGGGTCATTTTGATTTCATAAGACTGCCCATTACTAGAAAAGTATTGCAGTTGAATACTAGAAACCTGTGGTCCTATAGAAATCAATCAATGTCTTTATCTTTTGAAAAAAATTATTTTGTTTTTATGTGTATGAGTGTTTTACCACCTTCATGGAGGTATGTGAATCATGAGCATGTCTGGTGCCTGCAGAAGCCAGAGAGGCCGTTAGGTATTTTGGGTCTCAGGTTTCAGATGGTTGTGAGTCACAGGGGTGCTGGGAATTGCACCTGAATCCTCTCCAAGACTAAGGTCTCTTAATCATTGAATAAATTCTCCAGCTCCCGATGTCTGGAATCCTTCTATTGTGTGAACTAGCGAGCTAAGGTTCAGCTTAGGTAATTTCTCGGGTTCTCCTATGACTGATAGTAAAATAAAAAGTGATATCTGGACTCACCTCCTAGGAAAACTTGAATAATCATGGTGGTGGCATCTTTCCAGCTTTCTTCAGAAGAAGAATAATGGGCTCACAAAACTCTGTGTCCATGCTCCAATGGCTTATATGTGGCAGCAGACGTTAGAAAATGCAATGTAAGACTATGTGTGTGAGGCTGGACTTTTCAGACTTCGTCCTACTGACCAACTTATTCTGAGGAGGCCTATGGGTGAGATTCTGGGAACCTTAGCCATACAACACACTCCTCCCAACTTGATTAGGCAAGCAATTCTAATATTAGGAGCCCTAGCACATGGCCCAGTGCCTTGGGATGGTCTGTATGTCAAACATGTTGCTTATTGGACAAAAAATAAAACACTGATTGGCCAGTGGTCAGGCAGGAAGAAGTATAGGAGGGACAAGGAGGAGAGAATTCTGGGAAGTGGAAGGCTGAGCCGGAGACACTGCCAGCCGCCACCATGACAAACAGCATGTGAAGATGCCGGTAAGCCACAAGCCATGTGGCAAGGTATAAATTTATAGAAATGGATTAATTTAAGATATAAGAACAGTTAGTAAGAAGCCTGCCACGGCCATACAGTTTGTAAGCAATATAAGTCTCTGTGTTTACTTGGTTGGGTCTGAGCGGCTGTGGGACTGGCGGGTGACAGAGATTTGTCCTGACTGTGGGCCCGGCAGGAAAACTCTAGCTACAGCCCAGAGAAAGCCTCTTTATTGTTTATGCAGAACCAGCAATTTCCTAGGGAGTAAGAACTGAATTCTTGGAGTTTGAGATATACCCCTCTTCTAGAAGCAGAAGAAAAAAGACAATGGTTGAAAATAGGACTTTGAAGTGGAATTTGGTGGCATACACTGTAATCCCAGTTAAACAGGAAGCTCATGAATTCAAGACAAGACATCTCTCCATAGCATGATGCTATCTCAACCCAATAGAAAACAAGGATGTAAACAAAAAAGTAGGCAAGCTAGGACTGGTGTCCAGGTGATGTAGACAAAGAAGCAGCAACTTCCACCTTTTAAGGAGGAAGGGAGGAGCAAGAGAAGGAGAGGGAGGGGAAACAGTGGTTGGTATGTAAACATAAAAAAGAATTAAAAAAATAGACAAAATATCTTGAAGTAGGCCATGGTATGCATACATGTGCATTTTCCCTGCCTTTTCCTCCAAGGCTTGTATTACCAGTAAACCAGAGCTGAGCCTCACAAAGATGAATCTCTGCTTATGTGTTTTGTTCATTGAAGTTAATGATATAATATTTGCCTAGTTAGAACATTCTGGTAGCTGATAAAATACAGTTAAAAACCTCAATCCTATATCTTTTATCAGCCTAGTCGATGTTTGTGTACCATAGTTTGACCACTGCTGTTTTTTTCCTTCACAACCTTATAAAAATGTTTATGCACATGGAAGCATGCCAATGAAAATCTTTTTGTTTTCCATGAGAGATAGTATACTTTGCAGCATTCTGTGTATATTCTCCTTCACCTAACTGTGCATACCTCGAAGATATTTTATCAAAGACTGTTTGAGTTCAGCCACTCTATAGTCTTTTCCCAGAGTTCTAGAAGAGATACTACCAGCAGTGAATTAATTAATATGAGGGACTCTTGAATAAGTCTATGTACACAAAACTCTTTAGTCCATTCACTTTATTCTTCTGAGTCAGTTCTCTCTCTACACTGCTTCTTTTCTGCTTTCATACTTAGCTCCTTTCTTGCCTAATTCTCTATTTTTCTGCTCTTAGTTTTTATCTAGTTCTTCCTCATCTAGTTCTTTCCATCATAGTTCCCCACTCTAGTCCTTCTCAATCTGGTCTTCCTCAAGTCTCTGAGGCTTAGAGTTATATACCCATGCAATAGTAATGCTCTGGCTAAGGCAAAGTCAACAGGCTTGAATTCCCCAGGGGTGATAAGATCCACACGAAGAGCAGTAATTGTCAGCTATCATTTACAACCCAAAAGGGAAGTGACTAATGGGGAATGGAATCAACAGAGGGCTAAATTTGGTTAATGGATCTAAACAAGGGAATTTATGCCCTCGAACTATATCCTTAGAAGTGGTTAGTTAAAATGTTAAGAGCCTATAATTTGATAAGTCACGAGTGAAAATAAAACTGCCTTATTTTCCTTTGAAGCCTTATCTGTCTCACCCTAATCTCAGCTATACCATTTTCTGGCTGGGCAGGGGTAGCTAGGCAGACTGTGCCACAGTTTGATGTACCTGATATGTAAAAGCCCTTTTGTTCTGAGTTAATTGATAAAGGGGAAATCTAGAGCTACTGTTTGGGCTATGGGAGAAAAGAGGGTTAAGCTTAATTCGTACAAGAAGCAAAGGTTTGTACCTAACTGGCCTTGGCAGTTGTCTCCATATGGATATTTACCTTAATTCAGGAGACCAGCAGGTGGTCTGGATGCTTGTCTTATCTGTAGTCTGTCCTTGGATGTTTGAGAGGTATCTCAGATAAAATGCTTTGTCCAGCCGGGCGGTGGTGGCACACGCCTTTAATCCCAGCACTCGGGAGGCAGAGCCAGGCGGATCTCTGTGAGTTCGAGGCCAGCCTGGGCTACCAAGTGAGCTCCAGGAAAGGCGCAAAGCTACACAGAGAAACCCTGTCTCGAAAAACCAAAAAAAAAAAAAAAAAAATGAAGTTCTTAGAATCAAATGGGAAAGCTATAATAGCACAAATGAAATGCATAGCAGCAAATGGTTAATATTCAAAAGCCAATATCACCAGACTCTTTAAGTCTTGGCTTTGTCCTCTGGAAAGGGCCTTGGCTTCTTCCAGGGATAGCTTGTCATAGTCAGCTGATTCCTGTGTATCTCTGTGGTCCACAGCAATATTTTTTCAATGCAAAGAGAATTATAGTGTTTTTAAATTACATGTTTATTAGTAACTTCACATGAACCACAAAGTGTAACAAGACCCCTTCAATGAACTAGAGGCTATTTCCAGTCTTTTCCTATCATAAACAATATGCAATAAATAACTTTAGACAAGTATAATTTAGATATGAAAAAAAAATATTTGCTGAAAGAGTATATATACATTTACAATTTAGAAAAAATTGACCATGTTTTTCTAGGTAGAAGAATTACCAAAATATGAAAACGGAGTTATGTACCACAGATTACCTGTACAGGACCTTGGCTACATGAATGTTCTTCATTATTTAGAATAAATACTTTTTCAAAGTCCTTTCCATATG
>CABHPR010149728.1:0-27521 GCA_902168415.1 Peromyscus melanophrys
TGTTTTCTCCTCAGTTTTGGTCAATGTTATGAATGTATTCCTTTTTTCCATTTTTATGTGTTAAGTATTAGTTGTTTTCTATTGATGTAATAAAACACCATGATGAAAGGAACTTCTAGTAGGAAATATTTATTTGGGCTTAAGATTCTAGGGGGTTAGCATCCAAGATGAAGTCAAGTACAAAAGAACACATACTGTAGACTGTAAGTTCACGTAACTCAAATGTGGTCAGCATTAATTCAGTGCCATGGACAGAGCTGTAGGAAGTTAGATAGCTTTAGTGTAGTGATGGACAGACTGCATGAGGAGAGGACACCGGCACTAAGGATGGTCTGTTTTTTTTAATCTGTGTGCTTCTTGTGTGGGCAAACTGGACTGTGGAATTCACAAACTGTGTTTTGTTCTGTGCTTATATTACATGTCTAATTTATATGCCGCAGAGTATAGGGATCTGAGAAAAAATGAACCAGCCTGCTAAGCTCCAACGTGGAATCAATCTTTTGTGAGATAAATCCAGTGCTTGCTGTATCCTATTACCTGGCTTTTCCTGGATGTAAAACCACATTGTGACAAGGCAGCTGCAGTCAGTTACTGTGAAGCTGATTGAGTGGATATGGGTTTCACTTTTATGGTGTGAGCCTTCATGATGACATCAGCTCTGCCCAGAGACAAATGTTCTAGTGGCCAAGGAGCAACACTCTTAGATCTTTCTTTCTCCTTCTGTCAAAAATCATAATAACAGAATGCCCCTCAGTATTTTCCTCCACAGTATATATTATACCCAGGAGCTGAATCTGCCATCTGCTGTTCCCTTGTTCTGAGCAAGATCATCCTCATATTTCTTCTGATTGCTGCTCTTATTTATATTTTGCAACATAGATGACACTTACAAATGAGTAAAGAATGGCTATTGTTCCCCTCAAAGGAGCAGAGTAGTATCTGTATGAAAATGGTTCTTGCACAAGAATTTGTGACTGGTGAATCTGCTAGGCAGTAAGCAGCCACACTTCACCTCTCACCCTAAGCAAAGGAAGAAACACTGATGTCTTTTGTTTTGGCTCAATTGAATAGGGATCTTAGTTGTCATGGCAAGACTAGTCATTTAATCTTAGAGTCCTCTCTTGTGAAAGAGAAAATAAACATATAAATCAGAGTTAGTCATATCAACTTAGATTCTAACTCCATAAATTGGTGTTCTACAAACACGTGCACACCCAGAAGCACTGTTATGGAAATTTAGAGACCTGTTTTTTTAAAATATTTATTTTTGTTTTAACTATGTATATGGATGTATATCTATGTGTGGGTTTCTGCTTGTGCATGTCGTGCCTGCAGGGGTAAAAAACAGGTTTATGATCCCGTGGAGTGAGAGATATAGACTCCTGTCAGCTTCCCAACAAGGGTGCTAGGAACCTAATCCAGGTCCTCTGCAAGGACAGCTGAGGTCTAAATCACAGAGCCATCTTTTCAGCCCCAATACATGGGATCCTAATCCAATGCTTTCAAAAGTTTGACGTTGGTACTTATCCAAACAGATTCTTGCATTTCATATCTGTAAAAAATAATGATAACAATTTAGATACAAGGGGCTCTGAACTTCCCATCTTCTTTTGAAAAGTCTTCAATAAAAGAGTCCCTTTTTTACAACCATGTATTCATTTTCAAATGTCATACATGTGAGAAGATAATCTTACTAGTGATGTTGAACTACTCAACCATGCTCCATATGTCTAATAGGTACTAAATGCAGGAAAAATATTGTTATAATCTTTTACAGGGTTTCTGTCTTTCACTTAATTGTGATAGATGTCTTTACAGATATGAGGTCATATAACATATATATATATACATATATGTATGTTTTGCACATTATTTCTTAGTTTTTAGGAATAGCTCCTTTTATTCTCATTAGCATAACAAAGGCTGTAAAAGTGGCTGATATATTTTGGTGATGTTATTCATTTCATTATCTGGTGAGCATCCCCCATCCTGTTTCTCTGTTACAGAGGTCATTCACTGACTAGTAAGGTGATCTTGAATAACCACTCCATTTCTCTATGCTTTATTTTCCTGTATTGCATATTAATAAATATCCCTTAAGTTAGTACTTTCCAAAATGTGTTCAGTTTGATATAGAAATTCCACCAAAAATCTGTGATTGAACAAACCTGAAAAACCTGTAGTCTCTATCTACTATGTCTACACATGGAGGGTATCCAAGGCTTTTACAAGTTCAGTAGCATAGAAACATGATTGGTTCATGTGACTGAGTTTATCACTGGTCGTTTGTTGAGGGAATCCTGCATCCTTGGCTAACAACCATTAGTAAAGACCCTCAGATTAAATGGTCTAATTTACCTTTAGGGCATAACCTAAAGCCACTATTATCCAAGACCTTTAAAATTCATATTTCAATGTTAATAATGAATGTCAGTCTCTAGGTATATTAAAAATATGGAAAGAAAAAAAAACAAAAAACAAAAAAAAATATGGAAAGATGCCGGGCATTGGTGGCGCACGCCTTTAATCCCAGCACTCGGGAGGCAGAGGCAGGCGGATCTCTGTGAGTTCGAGGCCAGCCTGGGCTACCAAGTGAGCTCCAGGAAAGGCGCAAAGCTACACAGAGAAACCCTGTCTCGAAAAACCAAAAAAAAAAAAAAATATGGAAAGTGGGCTTGATGCCAGTGTTTCTGATTGTGAATTCAGTTTGCAGTGACCATTGTGTAAGCTAGGGGAAAACAATAATTTCTCTGAGTCTTTCTTCAGTTAAGCTTCTTTACTGTGTAAGGATGCTGCTGGGTAAAATAAGAACAGAGAAATGAATGAGCTTTACCTGAGAATTCAAAGCTCTTAAGTGGAAAATGAAGTAGAATGAAGAGCTCTATTTGATGTTATGACACGTTCAAGAACCTAACACATGCATGGTGATTTTTTTGAAATATTATTAGAAAGGTTCCTTTTAATCCAAAATCAGAATGGTTCAGGGCAGAAAAAAAATTCTGTCCTCTGGTTTGATGTCTCCATAATCAGCAAAACAACTATGCTAGTTTTGGGTGTCTAGAGATGCTCTGGCGAGGAAGTGCCAGCATTCCTTAAAGGAACCATTGAGATTTAGAACACAGCCTCTAATTCTAAGAGATAAAGCTAAAGCATTTCAGAACCCTTTTGGGCCAGTGTTCTCCCCACTCCTTTAAGTCAATCCCATATACACAGTGCTTAAGATGGGGTCAATATTTGAGAATAGATATACAGCTGACAACTTGGATATGATATCCTTTTGGAGGAAAATGAATTCTTGCATGACCTCCATGCATTTTTGCAGAAAAGTTTGATTTAATAAGAATAGAGCTATAAATCCTATCCAGCAAGAACACTGTCATGGCTGACACAGGTTGTTTTCCTCCTGCACCTCCCAGAGGGGAGTTGTGATAGCTGAATGCAACACACATCTCTGAAGGGAACTCACTCTGATACTGGATTGGAAGACTGCATGAAATAATTAACATTCAAATGGTAACACATGTCAAATTAATGGATTTCTGTGTCCTAGAAATGAGAGAGAGAGAGGATGAGGAAGAAAATTCTGTGATTTTTCTACTTTTTTCTTGCCCACTTTCATTCACAGTCTCCCTCAGCTGGAGCTCTGCTCTGGAGAGACCACGTGTAAGTGCCTGTTACTCCCTACTCTGCAGCATCATTTCCTTATGTGCCTCATACTAGATGTAATTCTACTAAATCCTTTGAAGATCAAGAGTTGACCTTGAACTTACTTTTATCCTGTCTTTGCACTTAAAAGAGAGTTAATCTCAAAGTCTGGACTCAGTTAAAAGTGTTATTGTCATTATTATTCATTTTTGAAAGTGTTTTTGAGTATAGCAGATTGTCATAGAATTTACTATGTGTCCTAATCACAAGTAGCCTTGATATTGTGGCAATCTTCCTGCTACAGTCTTCTCAATACTGGGATTACAGAATTGAACTACCACATTCAGGTTCAGTGAGTCACCTTGCCTAGGTTCAGTTAGAAATATCTATATCATATGTCTATAGTAGCATCTCTCTATACATCCTATAGAATAAATGCACAGATAAATTATAAATGAACATATGACAAAATCCTAATGTTCCATTCAGATAAAATGCTTAATATTTTCATATGGAATATGCCAAACTATGTTCATCAGTGTTCTCCAGAAAATTTATCTATATATCTAATTGACTCATATGATTATTTAGGCTGACAAGCCCTACAAGCAGGAAGACTTATTTTAATTCGTTTTGAGCTCCAAGATCTTCAGTGCTAAGGACAAGAGAATATGGTTGTTCTCAATGAGAGATCAAGAGAAGGAGAGAGGGGGGGAGAGAGGGAGGGAAGGAGGGAGAGAGCGAGAGGGAGAGATAGAGATAGAGAGAGAGAGAGAGAGAGAGAGAGAGAGAGAGAGAGAGAGAGAGAGAGAGATTTATCCATTTTAAATTACTTAGTTGTCCAGGCTCTCTAGAGAATAAGCAATGCCAACTGTGCTGGCAAAAATAGTTTTTCTTATCTACTATACCAAGTCAGAAATAATACCCAAAAATAGTGTTTAACCAGTGTAGTGGGTAGCCATTCCAGCTTTGATCTGGAAGTTCCAACCCCCATTGAGGCTTCGATAACTGTCACGCCTACAAGGCAGGGCCAAGGGAGGACCCTGAAGACCTGAGATCTGGATGCGCCAGCTCTCTTGGTTCCTGGACCCTTGATGCTGGAGGTAGACCGAGCAGAGTTCTCCAGAGAACACCGCTGGACTGCGTCACACCTTTTCCAGACCCTGTAAACTATCCCTTCATTTGTAAGTTACCCCACAAAATAAACCTCCCTTTTAACGATGTGGAGTGGCCTTAATAATTTCACCAATATCTGGTGCTCACATGGGGCAAATTCCAAAGGCCTGAGTGGCTCCCGCCCTCAGCTTCCTTCCTGGCTGGCAGGCACTTGAAGCTGCAGGTTACTGCCTGCAGAGTTCCATAAAACCAGGAAAAACCTACACAGTTTCCAGATCAAAGCTGGAATGGCTACCCACTACAAACCAGATTCCCAGAAATATTCCAGCCCAATCAAGTTGACATGCACAATTAACCATCATTTAAATGTTTGTAACAAGTTCTATAAGTTGGTAAATGGCCAACTGAGAGATTTAGGTAGGGACCACCTGCCTATGTCTCCCTGCACACTCAGAAGTACTAATACACTGATCTCAGTGTTTTGATTGCTATACATATATTCTTATGTTTACTACTTGTGTACATACAAAGAACATTTCAAGCTTTTAAATTTTGTGTATTGTCTATTTTGCACTTTTTTTTTTTTGGTTTTTCGAGACAGGGTTTCTCTGTGTAGCTTTGCGCCTTTCCTGGAGCTCACTTGGTAGCCCAGGCTGGCCTCGAACTCACAGAGATCCGCCTGCCTCTGCCTCCCGAGTGCTGGGATTAAAGGCATGCACCACCAACGCCCAGCTGCACTTTTTAATATTATGATAAGACTTGCTTTTTGATTCATCATGATGTTAGGAAATGAACTCTCATGTACTTATTCTGGATGCTGTCATGGGCTGCTGTCTCTTAGAATTTCAATTCCTGCCTGTTCTTATTCCTTCATCACATAGGTTTGCTGGCTGGTAACCACTCTGCTGAGACACCAGTAGCTATTTCTTTATTAAGAACTTTGGAGAATCTTCCCTTATACTTTCCTATAAGCAACTGTGTAATGACTGTTGGATGAAGGCACAGAGGTATGGGTTTCATGCCTAGAGTTTAGATGACTTTGGAAAGCAATGCTCTTTCGCAGCTCCATATGGAATTTGGCAAGCTCTTATTTCTGTTTGTGTCATAGTAGAACATCTCTTCTACCAAGCCTCTTCTAATTTATTCCTTGACAGGTATTGATTCCAAGAGTAATCCCAAACAAACTTCCTGTGTGGAATGAATGAGTCAGAGTCTGTTTCCTAGGAAACTGTTGATAGTTTTTCTACATTAGCTATTTCACTGCTAAGTTAAGTTCTGTTGCAAATCCAGAACCAGGGGCTAATCTACTATGGAAGGGAATTGAGATTGCTTCACATGATTTAAAAATATTGAACATTCTTTTAGGTATATATCATCGTGCACATATGAAAACTTTCCTCTTGGGTAGTCCTAGAATTGCTATTATAGAGTTATAGTATATTTTACACCAATTGAGCTGGTTAGTTTTTTACAACTTGATATACACTAGAGTCACTTGGAAAGAGGAATCTCATTTGAGGAATTGATTATATCAGATTGGCCTGTGGGCATATCTGTGTTGATATTTTCTTTATTATTAACTAATGGAAGAGAGTCTAGTCTCCTCTGGGTGTTCACACTGCACAAGGGATGCTAGGTTGTGTAAGAAAGGTAAATGAACCTAAGCCTGGAAGTAAGCCAGTAAGCAGCATTCCTTCATGGTCTCTGTTTCAGTTCCTGCCTCTAGGTTCCTGCTTGAGCTCCTTCCTGACTTCCCTTGATAATGGATATACATAGATACAAACTAAATAATCTTTTCTTCACAATGTTGTTTTGATCATTTTGTCTTTCACAGCAACAGAAAATAAGTTAGAGCACCAACTTTATAATGGAGTGTGAGGTAACTTTCCATTATTGTTCAATTTGCATTTCCATGAATGTTCATATTATAAACTGCAACTTTCTACCACTAGCTCTCAGTGCATGGTTCACTGGCTTCTTTCTTTCTTGTCAGACTTTCCTGACTACTGTGCCTTGAGAATCTCTTGGTGTCTATGAAAGGACCAGGCACCTGTCCTTCCTTGATATGCTTGTGTTCCTATTCCTTCATTACAGCTTAGTGCCCTGACGTCACTACAGTTCTCAGTAGCCTTTCTCTTAACCTTGAACTCTTCAGAGCTCTCTCATTTTCCTTTTGGTTCACAAACATAATTGAACTTTTCCTTTAAGATCAAATGAAGACTCTCATTATCTGAATGCCATCAATGTAAACAGGCCTTTGGGATCCAATTCATATGCTTGTTTCTTCCTGTGTTCTGACACCCTTAATATCCTGTTACATTGTACTGCGGATTCTAGTGAATAGTACAATAACATCACTGTGACTATTCTCTGCTCTGGGTAACAATAGGTTTTGGCTTAGTGACACTTATCAATGTGTTAATATCCTTTGATATTTGTGAATGTTCAGGATACAGTTTATTAAAGCAATTTGAACTTTCGTGTAGTCATGCTGTACTTCTGAATGAAATCTATGTTAACTGACCATTTAAGGATTTACTGCTTCAGCTTGCCTTTTTTGAGTCAGGGCTGCCATTTTTTTCTGATATTCCTTTCTTTACTAACAGTTAATTTTGTCTTCAGAATTGTATATCAGTCAATAGTTCCTGCAAATGAAGGCTTTCACTGAGTATTTGAAAAATATTGTATCTCATTTCCATTAGACTTTTGGACTATTTATTTTGGACTTTTTTTTAAAAAGAAGCCTTTAAGTTTTCTGTAATTTAAATCAAGTACATACCACTTAAACAAGCTACTTTTAAATAAATGACATTAGAGAGATGTAGAAGTAACCATCTTATTCAATAAGAAACACAGAACCAATGCAAAGAAGAAAGCCAAGAGGTCAGAGCAATAGCTAAGAGCTAAAAACCTTACCCTTCCTCTCGCGGTGGTCCTACCTCTCCGAAAGAGAGCTACTTCCTGTGTGTTTGTCTTTATAAAGACATTCTGTTCTGCCTTCTCATTGGTTGTAAACCCAACCACATGACCTCCTCTTCACTGCCTGTCTGTACAGACCTCCAGGTCTTCTATGGTTGGTATTGAGATTAAAGGCGTGTGTCTCCATGCTGGCTGTATCCTTGAACACACAGAGATCTACCTAGCTCTGCCTACCAAGTGCTGGGATTAAAGGCGTGCACCACCAACACCCAGCTTTCCCTATGGCTTGCTTATAGCTCTGACCCCCGGGCAACTTTATTTATTAACATACAAATAAAATCACATTTCAGTACAAATAAAATATCACCATAGAGAGATCCAAGGGGTACTTCCCTCATCCTGCTTTTGTCACTCAAGGAGACAGAAGGCATAGGTTAAATCACTAACCTCCTTGATATCCTATCAATTTCCAGTTTATTGTCTGACAGTCACCCTGCTGAACTTTCTTGACACAAAGCAAGTGATACCGTGACATTAGGTGTGTTTACCTATACTCTATGAAGGTGGTCAAGACTTTTTATTTCATTTACATAGGCCCCCTTTCCACCTAGCATCTATCTGCACCAGAGAGAGGCTTGGTGACTCTATTTTCCATCTTTGTGCCATAATAGATAAATGCTTATAAACCAATATAGCTTTTAATACTCTATAGAATAAAAGGAAAGAAAAATCCTATTCACAATTTTCATGAATTTATATTTTGAAGATACTTATATATGTGTGTGTGTTTTATATGGGAATAAGTTGAACAAATAAATTTATGGAAAGAGATAAAAATATTAAAAACCTTTAACAATATGTGACTAGGACACAGAGCAAAGAGTGTTTTCTCAAATTTCCTGACAGAGAAAAGCCTTATTGGATACCAACCCAGATTAACTTATTGCTTGATATTTTAATAACAGTTGATGTGGTAAACTGAGTTAAACTTTCAGAAAGTGATTAATAAGAGATTTGGCCCCAGTTTTAACATGCATAAAATATGCATGGTGAATGAACTTAGAGAAATTACCCTTGTTTTTAAATTATTGGGTTTTCTTTGTACTTGAAAGCACAAAATTTTCCAAAACTACAGGCTTAGGATTCCAGATAACGGAGGAAAATAATGTAGCTGCTCTTGGCTCATAAGAAAATTTACAAGTAAGTGAAAAAAATTAAAGCTAATCATGTGGTGGTAATCATTCCCATTATACCTGTACATTCTCTAATCCTATTCTCGAAACTCAAGTTGGGGCCAGAAGTTCCCATTTTTAATGTTCAGTCATGAAAGATAGCGTTAGTGGAAAAGCCATTTCTCAGCTTCAAGAAATATATTCAACTGAAAAAGGAAAGATGGACTCCATGTAAATGAGAAGCAAGAAATGTGCAGACTCCAGGAACATCAAGGGAAACACTGACATGCAGTTGTCAATGAAACCCAGTGCTGGATTTGAGGATGCCATATACACTGTCCAACCTCCCTTTTTCTAGTCGATTCTACTTTTCTAAAATCACAGACAGACAGACCTAAGATATTAAGCACTCCCTTTTTATAATGATACAGACTCCCAAGAGGAGATATGAAATGTTTAACTTTAAAATATTCCCCCTACTTGTGTTTGTGTGTGTGTATCTCTGTCTCTCTGTTTCTGTGTGTTTGTGTATCTCTCTCTCTCTCTCTCTCTCTCTCTCTCTCTCTCTCTCTCTCTCTCTCTGTGTGTGTGTGTGTGTGTGTGTGTGTGTGCACAAACACAAGGATCATGCCACTGCCTGCCCTCGCGGCTTTGTATCTGATACAGTCTTCTTTTTTTTCTGATTTTATTTCCTTGTCTAGACCTTCTCAGCATTCACAGTTGCCTTTTAGGTTGCACCTGTGGCTTCTTGTTATAGCAGGAAATCAACAGACCCAAAACCAGACAAGAATTCAGAGAAAAATCATTAGGGACAACGATTTTTGAGTGACAAGGCAGTGTTTTTTCTCACACTGGGGATGAAATACTCATTTTCCACCTTGCCTGCCCCTGCTGTGATTTCTCTGAGATACAATTTACAGGCCAGGAAGGGAGATGCTGTTTTGAGAACCCAGACTGCTCTCTTCCACAGACTCTTTATCCTGGCATTCAGTTTAGGGCAGATTGAAATCCTGAATATTTCTTTCTGCTTTGTGGGGTCTTCACCTTCTTTGACTTTCTCCTCAACTGAGCTACCATCCCAGCTACATAGAGAGCAGGGTTGCCTGAGAACCCAAGCATTTGTTTCAGTCAAACTGTACCTCTTTAAACACTACTGTCCGATTAGTCTTTCTTTAATAGGCATTGGACTTGGATTCAGGATATGGGACAAGATCTTGGCTCTGTCTTTCACTTCCTCTATGGCCATGGGGAAGTGACTCAGTTTCTCCTAGTCTGAAGTTTTTATTGTTGAAACATAGGTAGAGAACCACTTCTAGTCTTGTTCATCAATAATGATTATGAATATAAAATGTCTGATATTCAAGATACATGTCTTAAGCCAAAATTAATATCATGTCACTCTTCTGCTCAAGAAAATAGATAGCCCCTTATTAACTTCTTCACTGTCAATCTTGTTTATACAGGTTTCTTCAATGAAGATTTTCTTAGAGTTCCGAGTCTCATATTTCTTCACATGCATATCACTCTCCATGGGCTGCTCATCTTTCTTGGTTTCCACACATATTGTGCCACCTTTAACCTCATTGCTTCGGCTGACCTTTTCCATTAGGATTTATGTTCACATTGAGCTACTGACAAAGGATTTGCAATGGTTATATCATGTGACAATTTTCAGATGTGTATGAAATTCTAATTTGAGTATTAACTGCATTTATTTATTCTTCAGTAAGTCATTTCCAGATTTCTGCTTCAGACATACACTAAGGATTTCAGGAATGAGTAAATTGAGCACAATTCTTTCTCTCTAGTAAGGTATAACCAAGGGAAGAAAATAACAAATGGATGGTGTAGAAAAAGTTGCTCATCTTGACAGAAAAATCCAGCTTGACCATTGCCATTGGCGGGATACTGAATCTATTAGATCATTTCAATTAGGGTGAAAACATACAGGGTGACTATGAATGTCAAACGATGACTTAAAGAGTGCTAAACACTTTGGCACATTATCTCGATTACTTTCAGTCCATGATTTTCTCTTCACAATTGATACCCATGGGCTAACTCAATAGCTGGCACAGCAAAGAAATTTAATGAAGAGTCATGGGAAGTAACAAGACTCACGTTGGTGTTCTCATTGGCTTCTTATGAATAAGGGCAGATTTAATTCCTGATCCTCATCCTTGAGAGCTTCATAAGGAAAATGTACTTTAAGCACATTCTATATTCTCTGTAGCTTTGTCTGATTTGCTGTGCAGGAATCTAGCTTATGCTTCCCAAGGATATGTGTAACACACATATCTATGACCTTTCTGTGTTTTGAGAACTAACCTTCTACTTTCTAAGTATTTATAAAAGATGGAATTTCCTTCTTCCTAAAAGGGGAAAATGGCAGGTTCTCACTCTTCTGACTTTTTTAGAGGTAAGATGTAGGTATAACTGAGAGTCTGCTAAACAACTGCTTTTGTGTGAAATTTGAGTCACAAACCAGTGAGAAACAAAAGATGAACAGAACCTTATAGAAACCATTTTTGATGGGACAGTAACACATGAAGTGTTCAGAAGCAATGTCACACTCCCCATCTAATGCATGAATATAGTGGAATTATGTCACAGCACTTAGGCTATATGTTTTCACTTTTATGGCTGTGTGATGCATAGAATTCTATGAAATTTAGTGATTTACTTATTATCCCTACTAAATTTATTTTCTGTTCAAATTAGTCAGAGTTATAGTCTTTTAATTATGAAAGAGAAATCTGACTGATTATCCTTATGAAAATCACAGTCTGGGAAGAAAGACTTTAATAGGCAATTATAATGTAATGGTAATCCAGAATGGATTAATTAAAACCTGTTTAGAAATGGTCTATATTTTCTGACTGAAATAGGCCCTGAGTCATATTAGATTCACTAGTAGCTTGCCAATATTTAATAATGAGTAATATTTCTTAGGAAGATCACATTTAACATGAAATACAGTTTCTACTTATTTGTAAAACTTTGATTCAAATGAGTTTTGACTTTTCTAAGTGATAGAAGTACACAGAAAAAGCATATATAGTTGCAATGTTTGTCACAAAATTTCCATGTTATATGATTATAGAAATCACCATGATTATAAAAATTACCCTGTCTAGAAGATGTAGTAACACAGTTTTAGCCTCAGCAATTTGGGAGGAAAAGACAGGAAGATTTCTGATTTCTGGGCTAGCCAGGGATACAGAGATAGTTTCATACAGCGAGGACTATAAGAAGGAACTCTGTTTCAAAAAAGAAAAAATAGTAAATAAATAAATAAATAAATAAATAAATAAATAAGAGCAAAAAAGAAATCATCTAGCCTAAGCCAAGTTCTTGAATTTCCCTTACTATGTAGTATACAGTTGTACATTTGTTTGACTCTCTGTAGTAACTAATAATATTTATATCTTATAAAGAAAACTTTCCTATTGTGGAACAGCCCTATATTTAGAGTGCTTTGCTCATATTAACCTTTATTTTTGTATTCACTACATTCATAGAATGTAAGTCTATGATTCTTCCCTCAGTAATCAATATATGGTGTTTGTCATCTTATTTTCCTACACCTTTCTTTTTAATCTATATTAAAATAATAGCATAATGTTAAGTATGACAAACAAGCATGAATTCTTCTTCCACGTAAAATACAGAAAGTCCTAGAAAATTATTATTCCTATTTTAGCAATATAAAGTTATAGAAAATTAGGACAAACCAAAACCTTTGAATAAAGCTCTTGAAACTTTATACATAGAGGAACTCAGAAAAGCCAGATTTCAAAGAGGATCAATTCATTCCAAGGTGAGCAAAGACTAATGGCTGCTTTAAGCTTGAACTCTGTTGTCCAGTTTGTTATGAGATATAGAGGAGCCTACAGTTTGTTTTTGATGAGATAGAAAAAAAAAAGAATCAGACAACTTTTAGTGGCATGCGGGTGGGTGAGGGTTATTACAACAAAGGTTCAAACATTAACATCCATTCTTTTTATTTTTAGTGTTTTAACCTCAGATCGCCCCTGGAGAGAGAACTGGAGCTTATCATTAAGACTTTCAAACTAGAGAGTAACTGAAAGCAACTAAAGTTTCAAGAGTCCCTACTTAGACAGTGACCTAATTAGAAATGGATGATGAACTCTTTCACCAGCAGCCTGTAGAGGACAGGTCACGCCATCACTGAAGAAAGTAACACGCCTCTCCTCTACTTCAGTCTTTGTTTCACATCATCTGATATATATTAAAAATGATACAAGTCAAACATTGAGACATAAAACTGCAAGACAAAAATCAATAGCCAGATCCTTAAAAATCAATGTAAACAGGCTCATATATATCCAAATAAATCAACAAAGACCCTACATCTATTAAGCATGTTTTTGAGACATAAGGTAGAGATGGGCATGCATATAGAGAGTTTGAGGACAAAAATAAATAAAAGAAAGAAACAAACAAAGAAACAGAAAAGCTCTCAAAGAGAAACATACTGTTATATTTGCATTGGAAAAAATACCTGAAATTAAATGACTCAGAAGACAAAAGGCAGTTGACATCCCATATAACTCAATCTAAATTATCTTGGCTGAAAATAATTAATTAAACTAATATATAGTGTATGATACATCTATGTAGGACTAAATCAAATACTTCAGATGGCATCCTGCATGTAGATATTTTAACCGTAAGATGGCAAAAGCATCCCAAAGTAAAACATGACATCAGTCTACAAATCTGAATAACACATAAAAGCAAACAGATTACATCAAGGTAAATAAAACTAAAATTTAAAAACCATAAATTAGCCATGAAAAAAATACATTTCAGGGAATAAAACTGTGAATGATCTTTGACATTTTCTCAGGAACAAAACAAAATGAGATGTCTTCTTTTTGGTGTCTAGGAAACCTGACAATTGAGTCCTACATTTCATGACATAAAATGAAACTGAAATATAAAATAAAAATAATAGCTTAAAGAGTCAGACACCACGGACTTACAATGGCATGAAAAAAGTAGGGAGCTAGAGTGACAAGTACCATTTTCAAAATTTGTGCTAAAAAAATGAATATCTACACAAAGCTGATGAAATTATGAAACATTTTATGATGCAGCACAAAAACAAGGAAAATGTGTTTCTCCATATCCTCACCGAGGATTGTGTTTTTGATGCTAGCCATCCTAGCAGGTATGTAGTGACATCTCACTGTACCTTTGATTTGCATTTCTCTAATATGTGTACATTGAAGTAAGAGAACAGCATGGTGAAGTCTGTAAGTGAACACTATAAAAATCCTGCTAAAATTTGACAATAGAAATACTAACCCTACTTCTAGTTATTTATTCAAATAAATCTTTAGCAGTAGTATTTTAATGAGGCATAATTTATAGATAAGTAGCTACATATTTAATGTAAATAATATGATGAATCTAGATGTGTGTAAACAACTGTGATGATTTCACAAATATCAATGTAGCAAGCATATGTAACATTGTCAAATTTGTGGTATTTAAATATATACAAATGGAGCCATGTTCATCTCTTGCCAAAGGTGGCCCCATCTGTGTAATTCCTTAACCTACTAACAGGTCTGTGGCTGTTAAATGTTTCATTTTAGCCAACCACTCTTTTGTTGCCTAAGTAACCATAACCACACACCACTGATGCAATGAGCAACAAAGACAGTATTTTATATACTCAAATAACTCAAAATGTACTCAGAAAATAATCATCTGTGTCACACTAGAAGCACTCCAGTATTGAGGAAGTCATGGTTTGATATTTGATCAGCTTTTAGTAAATATGTGAGTTGGCTACGTCACATGTACTGTTTTAAACACAGCTTTGCTTTTCTGAAGGTATTTATTTCATGTGAATATTATATGATGTGTTTAGAAAAATGTGATCCTAAGTAAGTGCTTAATATTAACTACTATAATTATTATTAAATCAAACAATACCCATGTGTTCTGAGTGTCTTAAAAACCAGAGGAAAGGTTGGTGAGAAGCAGCAAGACTCAGCTCCTTCGCTTGGCTGGTGGTGCTACACAGTGCTTGACCAAAGCTCTGCTTTTTCTCTTGTCATCTTTTCTTGTGTGAAGTTTCTTTCCCAGTTAAGTTTCCCATTGTGCATTTGAGCACTGGAGATACGATAATTACTGTCAGTTGGGTTTCAAGTCTGAGAGGTGAAAATGTTAAGATAAATGTCACTTTCAAAATCTGTCATAGGGCTATTATGAGTGAGTATATATTATGGCTGCTATCTTGGTGTTTTGTGGGACTCCTAACAGTGGGAAGAGGTGTATCTCTGACTCTTTTGCCTACTCGTGAGACTCTTTTCCTCCTATTGGATTGTGTTCCCAGCCTCTTTATGAAGGCTCTCATCTTGTCTTGATGTGTCTTGTTTTGTTCTGTTTGGCTGTTGTCTCTTGGAGGCCTGCTCTTTTACGAAGAGGAAATGAATAGGGAGTGTATCTAGGGCAGAGGGGAGGTAGAGAGAAAACTAGGAGGAGTAGAGGGAGGGCAAAATGTGGTTGGGATGTATTATATGAGAAGAATCTATTTTCAATAATAATAAAAGAACCTGTCATAGGGCTAATGTTCAATAATTTAAAAGTTGCAAATTTAAAATTTTGTACAACTATATTATTTCATCCACTATAATGATTTTGTTCAGATGATTTGAATGATGGATGATGACATTCATTTATTCTCTTTGTGAGGTGCTGGAGATGGAGCCAAGGCCCTCACAAATGCTAGGTCAGCCCTTTATGCCTCAACTCCCTCCTTCCCTTCACGCCTCCACCCCTCTATGCCAGTCTTGAACTTATTGCGCTTCTGCTTCAGCCTCCACGCATAGGCATTGCAAAATTGTCCAACATGTCTGTCCTTTTCACCTATCCTTTTACAATTGAAATTTTACCCACCATCATAAACAAGAAGCGAAAATTTGTTTATTTTATCTTATGGGGATTTTATAAAATCCTCCTATCTCTAAGACATATTTGACCACTTAAACTCATTTCTCTTAACCACAGCTGTCTAACAGTTCATTACATTGGAAATGCATAGTTGTAACAATTATATATGTGCCATAGAGAAATTTTATATATATATATCACTTGTATAGATGGGTAGTGAAATGCAATGATGAAATCGTGGGCTCTGGTGCTCGACTGTTTGAGTTTGTATCTCAGCTGTTTAGCTTGCTCTTTAATCAGGCAAATTATTTAACCTTTAGGCATCACTGGTTTCTCATGAGAAAAATGTATGCTAACCATTGCCAATCCATATAGATAACATAAAGTTTATGAGTTAAACATACAGATTGTTTGGAAGAGTATATAATAACATATTAAATTATACATTGGTGAACAAAATTAATTAAATTAATGATAACTAATCAGGACCAGAAAGTTTCTACTTTGGTATAAAATCCTTAAAACTATAATTTCTGCAACTCAAACAGTACACCATCTTCAGACTCACCTTATCCCATACTCTAGCAGTAGAATTTCATGCCTTCCTTCTGAATATTGAATGTATACCCCTAGAAATTCCCTACCCCTTTATCTAAGATGGATCAGCTGAAAGGACCTGGGGCTAGTTTTTGGAGGAAGAAAAAACAAAATAAACATTAATAATACAAAAATTTCCTATAGCTGGGAATTAAATTATGTGTCTTTTGCTGCAATACAAAAGATGTTTCTAGAAACTAGTAGAATGAAATATTCCAATTTTGTGGTAGTTTATTTAGTTACTATGCTCCTATTTTCTTGTTGTGATATAAACTTTCAAAGTTTTGAACTTGAAATACACATTTCAAGTTAACATTCTACTTAACATATTTTATAATTGTTACCAGTCCTCAATTCTGACAAGAATTTGTCATTATTTTGGCTTCTCTGCATATACCCCAAGGGCTGGGATCCAGTGAGTGAACATTAGTGTGACTGGCCCAGATTTCTTCCTCTGATGCGCCTCACCAAGGTGTACTGATTAAAGTCACTTAATATTCATGGCACCTTAATCTGGTCTTTTATCTAAAAATCTTCTGGGGAAAAATTCAGCACACCTATCTCTTCTTGTGTCCCACCTTGGGAAACAAGAGGTAAGGGCTTCATTCGTTAGATTCCAGCAGACTTTTAAATGTAATGCCCCTTAATCATCTCTAGTTCTTTTCCCTAATCTGAGAGTTCAATTATATTGGCTTTCTGCGGGATGGTAATTTATGTCTGCCCGTAGCGATAACTCCTCAAAGAGTCACTTGCAGGAGGTGGTGTAGCATGATCCAGAGAGAAAGCGTTTGGGGGCTTTCGACACTGGAAAGGACAAGAACTAAACTACAAACCCATCTGGTTCCTCTTTCTTATTCACCATACTGATAAAGGGAAGCACAAATTCTGAAAGAATTCAAAAAACTATTTTAATTTCATTATTTTTCCAATTTCATAGATGCACAGATTGCATACTGATCATTTCTACCTCTCACTTTCATACAACCCATGTCGACTTTTGCTGTGGATATCGCTCTGTATAAATAAAATGCTGATTGGCCAGTAGCCAGGCAGGAAGTATAGGCGGGACAAGCAGAGAAGAGAATGCTGGGAACAGGAAGGCTGAGTCAGAGAGACACTGCCACCCGCTGCCATGAAAAGCGAGATGTAAGGTACCAGTAAGCCACGAGTCACGTGGCAACTTATAGACTAATAGATATGGGTTAATTTAAGATATAAGAACTAGATAACAAGAAGCCTGCCATGGCCATACAGTTTGTAAGCAATATAAGTCTCTGTGTGTTTGCTCAGTTGGGTCAAAGCGGCAGCGGGACTGGCGGGTGAGAGAGATTTGTTTTGACCATGAGCCAGGCAGGACTGGAGAAAACTCCAGCTACAGACTTTCTCCTAAAATGTGTACCATCCCCTTAAATATCTTTCAAGTTCATATCTATTTGTTTTGTTTTGTGACCCACAAAAACTAACCAGGGCCATCTTTGTCGTTACATCTTTGGAGCTCTCTGGTGGTGCCTGGTGGATTCAGTAGTTAGCGACTGCAGACAGTGATTTCTTTCTCTCCTAGAATCTTCTGATTAGCATGGTTCAGAGGTAAATGGTGAATGGTTCACATCCATATATCCTTTGGGTTTATTCAGAGAATCCAAAGTAAAGAAAAATTCTTGTCTGAATTGCAATAATCTCGGAGGTAATCTATGAGCTGCTCTCTCTCCTTTGACTGATAGGGCTAGTGTTATGTGGGCCCAGTGAAGGTAACTACATTTGACAGTGGTTAATGATTACAGTAGTTGCTTCCTACCCCTTCATCTTTTCTTCAGGCTCTTAAATACATACCTCCTGTATTCCACAATGTTTCCTGAACCACAATATATGTGACATGTTCAGGGCTGTGACCATATCTTTCCCTTATTTTCTGCATTTTGTGCTGCCATGAGTTTTCATATTCACTACTGTTCCTTGTAAGGAGAGGCCTCTCCAATGAAGGCTGGAGCCTCTCTGTCTACAGGTGTCTTAGTTATGGTTTCTATTGCTGCGACAAAACACCATGACCAAAAAGCAAGTTGGGGAGGAGAGGGTTTATTTGGCTTATACTTCCATATTGCTGTTCATATTGAAGGAAGTTAGGACAGGAACTCAAACAAGGCAGGAATCTGGAGGCAGGAGCTGATGTAGAGGCTGTGGAGGGGTACTGATTACCAGCTTGCTTCCCCTGGCTTGCTCAGCCTGCTTTCTTGTAGAATCCAGGACCACCAGCCCAGTGATGGCACCAACCACCATGGGCTGGGCCCTCCCCCATGGATCACTAATTGAGAAAGTACCTTAGAGCTGCATCTCATGGAGGCATTTCCTCATTCATGAGAGAGGCTCCTTCCTCTGATGACTCCAGCTTGTGTCAAGTTGACACACAAAACCAGCCAGCACAATGGATATGAGCATAGATGTTTAAAAGCAACTTGCTACTATGTCAGCTTAGTAAGATATCAGAAACATTCTCCTTACTGGAGCCCTAATATGTCTTCAGACTTGGGTGGTTAGTCAGACCTGTAAGAGCAGGCAGTGACTAGCTTCCCCTTCTCGTGTTTTCCGTGGAAGACAGTAGGTTACCCACACAACAGTCAAGCCACTCTTGCACACATGGACATATCTTGTTTTCCAAATGGTTTCTATACACTCCCTTTATCTCAGTTAATCCTCTTCCATCCTGAACCCTCTTCTCTTTAATCACTCTCTATTCCCTCATAAGCTTTTTCACTCACAGTATCCACTTTCTGACCAGAAAAAGATAAAAAAAAAATTGTATATTTATTTATGCAATATTTGAGGCTCAAAATCATGGCAAGGCTTTGACTCTTCCTATTTTGAAGAGCAGAGAAGACTATTGGTTCCCCAGTTCAAAAGTCAGTTCATTATAACCGCAAGACAGTTCTTATGTCAGAATGAAATGGCAGTGCTGGGGAGGGAAGGGATACAGAAACAGGAAGTCATAGCTCTTTTAATACATTTTAAATTCTTTCTTACAATTATTACTTTCGTGGTGGTGAAGCATAATTGAATATTTTCCATCTTGAAAATTCTAATGGAAATAGTTCATATTGTGTTTTCACTCTATTTGTTTTCAGATTTATTTGTTCATTTTTGAATTTATTCACATAATATTTTAATTACTAGCTTTGAATCAAAGACTCTTGGAAACAGTATAAATAATGTACAAATATTCCCACTTTCAAGAGGCTTAAAACCTAATGGCAGACATAAGTAACTGACAAAATATTTACAAAATAAATCCTTGTTATGAAAGCTAATTAACAAAATGCTGGCAGAAAGTATATTGAAAGGGCTAAGGAGTCACATAGCTAGTTCTATCCAGTACAGATGTTGTCTCAAATCTGTACAGTTCTGGAAGAAATCCATTCATGCATCTAGGAATGGAATATTGATACATGTGAAAAGTTGGTAAAGTAGCAGAATAGAGTGATCAAAGATTAGCCAAAAGGGAATATTGAGTGAGTTTTCAAAACCGTTTGCAATACTCTTCTTCATGATGTTTTTCTAACAAAGTTTGTTATTTTTAATATTACATTTATTTATTTATTTATTTGTTCATGAAGGAGGTATTAGTATTCCAAGTTTCCTGATAAAACAGTAAGTACAGGGTTGGCATTACAATTCAGTGGAAAAACACTTGCTTAGCCTGTAAGAAGTCCGGGTTCAATTCTTACTGAGGAGGAGCAGAAAGAGGGGAAGCAGGTGAAGCAGGAGCAAAGGAGTGGAGGAGGAGAGGAGGGGAGGAGGGGTAGAGGGAAAGAGGGAAAGAAAGGAGGAGGGGAAGAAGGGGAAGGATACTAAGGAACATTATGGAGATTACACAGGTAAAGGGAAGAAGCCCTGGCCTATCTGTGTTACCTACACTATCACAATCTGTTGGCACTTTGCATACGACTGTGCTGGCTCCTGAGAAACGCTGTCAAGCTTGGTAACAGACCCCAGACTCTTCTGCCAGGGCCAAAGTCTTCCAACTACCTTAGGGCACTGTGAATTCAGAGGGTTGCACTGTGACTCCCAGACCAGCACAGAAGTAAAGGTCCTGAGTCCAAGTTCCTATGGCAAACCCGTGCTGGCTCTTTGCTGCTTCAGTATCTGTGAGCCTCTGTGAGCCCTGCTTTTGATTCTGTGGCTCTGCTCTCCTGGTGTCCTTGACCCTTCTGGCTCTTACAATCCTCCTCTCCCTCTTCCAAAGGGTTCCTCAAGCTCCACCTGATGTTTGGGTGTGGGGTCTCTGCATCTGCTCCCATCAGCTGCCAGAGGAAGCCTCTCTGATGGTGATTGGTCTGGCACTGATCTACAAATATAACAGAATATCATTAGGAATTTAATTGACTTTTTTTTTTTTTTTTTTTTTTTTAGTTAGTTGTACTTGGTTCTACCCTAGGTCTCTGAGCCATCCAACTTCCAGTTCCTGACCATCCAGGCAGTATCAGGCATGGACTCCCTCTTGTGACTTGGGCCTCAAGTTAGACCAGTCCCTGATTGGCCACTCAGACAAGCACTGAGCCACCATTGCCCCAGCACATCTTGTAGGCAAGGCAGTTGTGGGTCAAAGGTTTTGTAGCTGGGTTAGTGTCAGAGGCCCGGCACTGTGAGCCTTGCCTGGTTACCGAAGATGGCCAGTTTAGGTTCCATATGCTCCATTACTGGGAGTCCTCACTAGGATCACCCACACAGGTTCCAGAAAGTTTCCACTTTACTAGATTTCCACCACCACCACCACCACCACCACCACCACCACCACCACCACCACCACCACCACCACCACCACCACCACCACCAGTAAGTACCCCTCTGTTTCAGTCATCTATCCCTGTACTCTCCCCCTCTACCCAATCTGATTGCTCCTACTCCTCACCCATTTACCACAAGTTCACTCACAAAACCTATTCTATTTCCCCTTCCCAGGGAGATTCATGTATCCCCCCTAGAGCCCTCCTCTTTATTTAACTTCTCTGCGTCTGTGGATTGTAGTGTGACTTTCCTTTACTTAACAGCTAATATCCACCTGTAAGTGAGTACATATCATGTTTGTCTTTCTGTCTCTACATTGCCTCACTCAAGATGATTTTTTTTTTGGTTCCATCCATTTGCCTGTAACTTTTATTATGTCATTTTTTTCTTATAGCTGAGTAATACTTTATTGTGTAAATGTAGCACATTTTCTTTATCTATTCTTTAGTTGAGAGACAGCTCAGCTAGATTGTTTCCAGTTTCTAGCTATTGTGAATAAAGCTACAATGAACAAAGTTGAGCAAGTGTCCTTGTGGTAGAATGGAACATCTTTTGGGTATATGGCCAAGAGTGTTATAGCTGGATCTTGAGATAGACCTATTTCCAATTTTCTGAAGAAATGCCATATTGATTTCCATAGTGGCTGTGCAAGTTTGTATTCCCATTAGCAATGGAGTATTGTTCCCCTTGCTCAACATCCTTTCCAGCATGAGCTGTCACTTGTATTATTGATCTTAGCCAGTCTGATAGGTGTAAGATGGAATCTCAGAGTAGTTTTGATTTGTATTTCCCTGATGGCTAAGGATGTTCACCATTTCTTTAAGTGTTTCTCAGGCATTATAAATTCTCCTATAGAGAATTTTGCTCT
This sequence comes from Peromyscus melanophrys, assembly GCA_902168415.1. Lineage (NCBI taxonomy): Eukaryota > Metazoa > Chordata > Mammalia > Rodentia > Cricetidae > Peromyscus > Peromyscus melanophrys. The sequence goes on from CABHPR010149728.1 coordinate 22,024, forward strand.
GTAGCCCATTTTTTAATTAGAGTTTTTAGCTTGTTGATGTCTAGTTTCTTACTAAGGTTTTTAAGATAAAGGAAATCTGATAACGGCATACATATAAGGATGTTGACCAAATTTGACTTTTGACTTCTAGTTCTTGATAGGTCCTTTCATGTATATATGTGTGTGTGTGGGTGTGTATGCACATGGTTATATAATAAATACTATATAATGTAGGATTTATTATACATGGTTTCATATATAATTTAAAAAATACATAAAGTATCTTATATGATAAATATATAATATATAATTGATATATAATATATTTATATATTTTTATCAGTTTTGTTAATTTAGAGAACCCTGACTAATAATACAGTTTTACTTTCTACTTATGAATCTTGCATGTCTGAAATATCATCTGAAATAAGGTTCAACCTGTGCTCCATGCAGTGGTCCCCATCTGGTTTATTTCATGACACAGTAAAGCATGGCTTTCTGTTATTAGTAGTTTTCTCATTTTCATGAAGTACTGATGAACAATATTAGATGTATGCTACAACTTAGTTAATAGTTTGAATCTTCTCCATTTCTTACTCTTATATGTCCTATACTCCAGGTTCTGTTTGTCAGTAGATAATGGCTATGCGTATGGATTTCTTCTGGCTTTACTATCAATTAAATGCCTTCTTTCCTTCTATCATGTAGTCATTCATCAGAATATTTTTTTAAAAGAATGGCAAAAATTTTCATATTATTTTCATCTTATTTTACATGAATTTCTATGAATTGCTCTCTGAAGTTGATGTAGTTCTTAAAGATACTGTAAGAGATGCAATTACTCTTGACTTTCTGTTATTAATTATTTGCAGTCCTAATTCTTTTATAACATAATTCTATGATAGGAATAGAGGCCTTATTAAATGTTAATAAAGTTGGACGAATGTACGTATTTGCAAACAGTTGTAAGCTTTCTTGGGCCTGTTAATAAATGCTTTCATTTTGTAGAGAAAAAAAAACTTGTGACTCAGTGAGATTTAACACCTTGACTGAGGCTACATGGAAAGTCAGTGGCAGGTTTGGGTGACACCTGAGGTCTCCTGTCATCACTAGTAATGTTCTTTAAGTATGGTACCATGACACATGACCGATACTTAGCTCTTCTCTGTGTCACATGTGAGGTGTTTTAGGTAGAACAGTCTGGAATTAAGAGATCTTGTGTTCAGTTCTGCTTATTCTGTTTATAAACTTTTCAACCAGTAGAAAATGCTTAATCACTCTGCAGTTTTTTTCATTATTAAACTAAGGAAGTTAGATTGTATTGTCTATGGGCAGTTTGAAGTAGCCCCAATGTATTTGGATAGTGATATTCTGACTTATTTGTTGGAAATAGAAACCATCAATGACATAAGAATAATATATATTGATTATTAAACCCTTACAGAAAGTCAGGCTTAAAGGTCTCAGACCTAAGTACATTGTCTTTTTTCCCTATAAATTCTTGAGCGTTAAGAATCATTTATAACTCCATTTTGCCAAATAGAAAAGTAAGTTTAGTAGAGAGAGAACTTGCCAAGAATTACTCATTAAGCAACTATTCATAACTTTGAACAAATCCTGAGTTTGGCTACTTGCTTGCCTGGTGAGCTGACCCCATGGGAAGATAGGAAAAGTGTGTTGTATCTTTATGCCTTCTACAGTACAGACTCAACCTGGTGAGGATATTTATCATCTTACAAGTTGAGCCATGGAGATTCTGATGTATCTCCATAGGAGGAAGGCAACGGGAGAACATGAAGATGTATTCAAGTATTTCCTTCTCAGAGAAGTAAAGAAAAAGGGTTTGATTCCTATCCTCTAGGAGCTCCATTCAAATACACCTGACAGAAAATGGATTTTACCCAGTGATATGAGTTATGAGTTACTGTGTCAAGTGCCAGCATGGAATGCAATGGACACAAGCAACTTAGAAGAATGAATTTAGCTTGCAAGGTGTGAGCTGTAGGAAGTATTTAGTGGAGGGAGCTTTGAGTTAGGCTTAAGGTTGCTCTTATAAATTGACTGTCTTTCTGTGTCTATCTGTCTGTCTATATCTCCTCTCTTCCCCTATCACCATCTCTTTCTCTTTCCATCCCTGCTTTCCTCCTCCCTTCTCTCTTCTTTTTTCATTTTTGATCATTCAGGCATAATATCCAGGCAATCATTTACAACAGGCAGAAATCAATAGGAGGAAGGATTGCATAAGAAAATTAGAGGCTGCACATTCATGCCCATTGTGCATTCAGCTCATCATCATTTATCTTCCACCTGTTATCAGGAGACTCAGGTGCTTAAAGCAGGCCTCAGCAACAGAAAAATCTACCTCCCTCGTCCTTCTTTCCAGAAATCAGCTCTATGAAGGTCAAATCCTCTTCATGGAGTATTTGAACATTAATTTCAGCTTCTAGAAGTGTTATTTTTCATCATGGACCACCTTCTAATGACTATAGGGGAAAATGCTGAAGAAGAATTGGTACTGTCAAACACAGACCTCGTATTTGCTAATAGACATGGAGAAAATGACCCTTGTACTGCTATCAGTGCTGTTCAGGCCTGCATCTCTCGACCTCTGCTTGTGTGACACTCCATACAGCTATGATTCTTCCTCCAGGGAATCTAAGGTACTGATAAAGGAATATGAATCATCGTCACTCTGTACAATGGATGTAAGAATAAAACATAACTGCAGTAAACATAGCTGTCAGACTGTGCACTAGGTCTATTATATGTGCTTTCCTGGTTTCAGACTTTTTTTTTTTTGGTTTTCAAGACAGGGTTTCTCTGTGCAGCTTTGCGCCTTTCCTGGAACTCACTTGGTAGCCCAGGCTGGCCTCAAACTCACAGAGATCCACCTGGCTCTGCCTCCTGAGTGCTGGGATTAAAGGCATGCACCACCACCACCCGGCTGGTTTCAGACTTTAAGTGTGACATCTGAATGAGAAAAAGTGATTATATATTTACCCTAGTCTGGTTGCTCAGTAGAACACCCTGAGACAAGAGGTCAGAGTGAATTGAAAAATGATCCTAGTAAAATAATGAACCAGAGAAGAAGGCACATTCTCCCAGGGAAATCCCTGTAGACTTTTTTGTATGCTTTATTAGTATTATATATGAAAATGAATCACATTAAATCAACTTTTACATATATAATCCTAATTTATATCTGTAATTCTCTCTAACTGTGACTGTATATTTAAACATCTTAGTATGTACCTCATAGAAATTTATTAAGTATCTATTATAATATACACTTGCATATCATATATTTAAAATCTATTTGATTTTAGGGTATGCACTATTATTGTTTTTTAGAAAGTTTGCAAGAGATGTAAAATTGCTAGTACAAGATAAAATTAATGACTAAAAATAGAGTAAAAATAACATAAACCAAGAAACAGCACAAGTAGTATGAAAAAGAAAGTATATTTGTGTTATTATTTAGATTTGGAATATCTCCAAAAACATATGTTTTAAAGGACTAATTTCTACTTCATGTGATTAGGAAGTGTGAAAATCTTTAAGAGGTTGCTTCAAACAGGCTTTAGGTCATTGGACATCTATGACTTGTTGGTCAAGCATGTCCTTTTACCACAATGTGCTATTTAGCCACAGGTCTAAAAGCAACAAATCCAACAAATTACAGACTGAACCCTCCAAAATTTTGAGCTGGAGTAAACATTTCCTTTTATTATCACAGAAAAGCTTATTATCATAGAAATGGAGAGTTAAGACAAATGTCCCATTAAAAAATGAAAGTGGGATTGTTCTATAATGTTATATTCCTACTTTGGGACATATATCCAGAAGAACTGAGTACAGAGTCTCAAATGTGTGTACAGGAATGTTCATAGCATCATTACAAGAGCCAAAAGGAAAAGTAACCCAACTTCTCACCCACAAACTGACAGCAAAGAAATTGTTATACAATATGGTGAACCCTGAGGACAATATGCTAAGTAAAATGTCAATCACAGACAATTATTGTGACCTCACTTGTGTAAGACAGCTAGCACAGACAAGTACAAGTGAAAAGAAAGTAGAGTGGTGATTGCAGGGATTATGTAGACACAGAATCAAAGTTTTTTGTTTGTTAGTTTAAAAATTATTTATTCACTTATTGTGTGTATATGAGGAGATAGACACACATATTGTGGGGCATATTTGGAGTTCAGAGGATAATTAGGAGCAGTCAGTTCTACAGTTTCATAATGCAGGTTCTGGACATTGAACAAAGCTTATCATCTCATCTTTCAAGTACCTTACCCTTTACCTGCTGATCCATCTCACCATCCCCAAGTAGGTGGGTTTTTTGTTTTTTGTTTGTTTGTTTAGATTTTAATATAATTGCATTATTTCATCTTTCTCTTTCCTCTATTTTAATGCTCCCATATATCTCTCCTGGTTCTCTTTCAGCTTCATGGTCTCTTTTTTCATTAATTGTTATTACATGCATATATATATATATACATATATATATATGTGTGTGTGTGTGTGTGTGTGTGTGTGTGTGTGTGTGTACATAAACTGTTCAGTGCTGACAATTTGGTACTGGATAGTCAATTGGTATGTTCTCCACTGGGGAAGACTATTTTTCCAACTCTTAGCATTTCTTAGTTGTCTATAATTCTTTATTTCAGATTGAATGCTTATGTACTGTCCCCATGCAATATGTCTACTGTTGTCCTTCTTCAACTCATGTTTAGGCAGTCATGTTGGTAAGATTTATTGGTGTCACTTAATGACTACAGCATTTCAGTTTTGATGATGAAAAATATTCATGAGATTCTTTGTACAACAAAGTAAGTGTGCTTAATATTTACAAACTACATGTGAAATTATTCAGACCAAAATATAACCCTTAAGTATGTATTTTAGATATGTAAAAATAACAGTGGGTTGACTGTACCTCAATAAACCTACTACAGAAAATTTTAAACTAGTTTTTAGCTGCTTTCCTAGGACTGGAAAGAGTTTTGCTTTACAAGTAGTCAAATCACCCACTGGATGCAGGAAACTCTCCATTCACTGATTTTGAGACAAAACCCTCCATTCTGGATTGCTAAAATTTCCTGAAAAAAAAAAGTCCTCTTTATTGACTCCTAATTTACAAACAGTTAAGAAGTCCCTCTAGTCGGAAGATGTGAAAATAGTACTTTAATCACACTCTGCCCAATATCAAGGCTGGATCTCTACTTTTGCTTCAGAACTCACCTTTTGCTCTGGCTCAGCTTCTGTGATCTTGTGAAGGTATTAGCAAAGAAGACGCTGAAGTTCTTAATTGCCAATGAAGAACTATCTTAAAAATTGGACTGGATTATTTAGAGTTGTCAATGAAAGAGATGTCTTCTCCATACTTCACATTTGTGATATTTGTTTTATGAAAACTTTATAATCCATGGACTATGCAAGAAGTAAATGTTTTGGAATGTCAGCTATAGGGATTTCGCTGCTGTTTCCAGTATTTGTACAGGGTTGCCTCC